>OMKN01019905.1:0-10630 GCA_900302345.1 Melanonus zugmayeri
TCCCCGCCGTAAAAAGTGTCCAAGAATACAAAATGCGCCCTTGTGGTCGGGTTCATACGTTACCCTGACGTAACCCCCGACCCCAGAAACACTATTAATGACCGCCACACGGAGCACCAGCGCGCCAAGACAAATAAAGTCCTCCACAAAGTGATCGAGACCGGTCCGGAGAACTACAGGCTTTACATACCGGCGTCTTACACCATTAACACGTTCCCCACATTGACTTTTCTCTAAACTTCAAATCCCAAACCCCATCCAGTCCTTCAGTTCTTTACGACGCAGCGCGTTAGAGAATGCTTCTCCTATCTCCAGCGCGTCCCCGAGCCTCCCGAGACCCCCGGCTTTAATGATTCCACCAGATTGTTGTTCTTTTTTATTGTGAAGATAAATCTGCTGTAACAAGCTGAAAACCTCGGTAAATCACGGGCCGGGCTCGGGTTGCGCCTCGACTTTTAACGGTCGGCGTTGCCATGGCTACGCGTTGATCCCTCCAGAGAGCCTGAGCCGTTGCTGTAAAAGGGCCAAGTGTGTGTGACAGTGTTACTGTTGTTATTATGGTCTGGCCATTAAAACGCTCTCTGGTGACACAGGTAAAAACGCTGTAATCAACCTCTGCTCGGCATGTCCGACGCGAGGCCGAGTATGATCGCTTCTGAATCAGCGGGCGCTGATATTATTCGATGTACTATCAGACAACTCAGACATTATTTCCAGAAAACAACAAAACATGGGTACTGACCTGCTATCGGTGACACCTAATCGGCCATTTAGGGGATTGTTCATTCGTTTATTTGTGTCAGAGTCTGTTATCGACCTTGATAGAGGCGTCTAGTATTAAATATATTCTGTTATTGTTGTTATTTACTTCCTGCCTGCTTTCAGATCGACAGTAATGCATTTTATATGCCGAGGAAGCCTTTTGAAACTCTTAACTCGTTTAAGTAATAGAGGCCAGACCCCGCGGTCAGGGTACCCATGATGCACCTCTTCATCAGGCCAAACCAAGTGATAAGTGTTTTAAGGTGGACTCGGTGGAACCAGAGGGCAGCAGACAAGAACATCGCACGGAGCAGATGATTGAGCAGATGATTGATAGCCCATGGTGGTAATTGGCCTCAACAAGTCCTCTGGCTCCGATATGAAGTTCACGGCTGAGTCTGAGGAGCCTGGTCTTCATTAATAAACTCTTGAGGCAACCTTCAGCTCCCCCAGAAGATAAATGAACTAGAGAGAGAGCGAGCGAAGCCGGATCGCGAGGCTCGTCTTTCAGCAGCAGGTCTGGATGTCTGCTGGGACACCTTGTTGGGGGGCGTCCCCTGCTGCCAGCCCAGGTCCAGGGAGAACCTGGACCAGAGTGCTGAAATCACTTCTGAGGAACCGCCTGCCGCTCGCAGAGGAGCTGGGCTGTCTCTTCTACACACCGACGAAAGCAAAGCAGCTGCAGGAGATAGCATGAAAGATCATGGTGCAAAACCCCTGAAAAGACTGACCCCTGAAAACATAGAACCACAAAAACACAACTGTAGTTTGTTGTTGAGCAGCTAGGGAACGAAACCCTATCTAATCCACTGGCCACCAGCAGGTTGTGGTCAGTTCTGTTCCATACCGGTTATTGTGTAATATTAGTATTCAGGGTAAATTATTGTTATCAATCAATAACCAAGGCCCTGTATTCAATAGTAGAACATTTCCTTTTTCCGTTGTGCAGGTCTCGATTGATTACGTCTCTCCTGATCTATCACAGCCTCTGATTAGAGGCTGTTGGGTTCGGTCTCAAGACACTGTCCCTTTCTGATAAATGACTGGGTCCTGAACCCCTTCATTTAGATGTCAGGCTTGTCAGGACATCAGCCGCTCACCACATCAAAACACGCCTTCTCTTCAAATACTTGGAGCCAATGATGGGTTTCGCTCTGAGACGAATAAACCCTGGAACGCTGGAATCTGAGTAAATACTCGACTGCAAAGCGAACTGCAAACCCCCCCCCCCCCAGCCTGCTCCACACTCGATGACAAGCAGAGCCAAGCGCACATTTCCTGGAATGAGGAGGAGAGGAGGAAATAAAGAAGGATATCTATGGTTGTATGGTGTCCCGGCGGTGCATCTGTTGAGGATATGTTATTTTCCTTTGTTCATTAAAGCCCTGGTGATATGAAGGTGCTGGCTAAATGCAACAGGATGTTTCCTCTGAGCGGCCAGCGCTGCTTATCTCTCCAATCAAGTCTTCATCAATTACTTAGCTCGTCCACGTCTCGCCTCGCGCCAAACTCTGCAGCAACCCGCTGCGGTAATCTCATTTTATGAAAGAAAATGATCTTTGAGAAAGTGAAGCAGGGGACTCTTGTGATGAAAAATGGGGTCATATCTCCGGAGCGTATGGAAGATGTCCTCATTTTGTGGCTTTATTGAAGTCGATCACATCTCAGTGAAACCAGAGGTTGTACCTGCAAGGTGTTTATTAACATGTCCAACACATTCACTTGTGAACATGACTGGGATGTGATTCTATGGACTATCACACAAAACAAACACACTGTTGAAACCGCAGCGACCGGTCTTTGAGATCGCTCTCAAGGTCTGTAGGGTCAACGGTGTTGAACCTTCTCAGTCCCGTAGGGGGAGTCAGATGTTCTATCGCTCAGTAAACTCCTTCCCTCCGCTAGTGATCCCAGCTAATGAAGTTGTCATCTGACACGTTGTTTATTAGGAATGCTTTGGGAGAGAGCATCTGTAATAATTGTGATTGCGTGCATCGAAAGGAAATCCCAAACGGACTGACCTAATCCGGTTCCAGCCGGGGAGATGAGGAGTGAGTTTAGCCTGCTTGTCACTTTATCTCCAGTAAACGATTCCGAAAGCGAGAGAATTCCCCCCGTCAACTCCACCTCCGCTCCACATGGATGCTATAACTGCACAACGCAGCACAAAGATCTGCTAGTACATAAAGGGCTTCAAATAAATAAACACGTTAGATCATACTCTCATGTCGTTCCCATTATTAACACGACTGCCCAGGAACAATTACTGTAACACTGCAAGTGAAAAATTGCTGTACATTAGATATGATGGTACTTTATTAATCCCAGATGGGACATGTGGGTGTCACAGCAGGAAGAAAAGAGAAAAACTCGAAATAACAGTAAAAACGACAAATATAAATACAGAAAACATCTTCCATCGTTTAAATGGAGCGACATTACTCAGATTGTGTTTCCATTTAGAATATGGAAATCTGAACGATGATGATTATGAAAACACGACAGCGAGTGTTCGGTACTCGTGTTCCCGAACGAAGCAGAGAGCGGGACTTTATTAGTGAAGCCGGGTTCTGCTGTGGAACCACAGGATAGATTTATGTTCCTGCAGAGAGCTTCTGGCCAACAGACGCCTCGCATATGTCTGCGCAGGGCTTCCCTGTGGCCAGCCTTTAAAGGCATTCTGTGCTGATTTGGGGGATATCGTAAAGCAAATGATAAATTTGTACCCCTGTCAGGAGCCACGGCGCGCTGATGGTTTTCTCCGGGAATCACGCAGGAATGCCATATATTCCCGCTGATTGCTGCTAACCTCGGAGCCGATGGCAGAGTCCATTACATCATTAAGGTATCCCAGGAAACAACTGGGGCTTTGCTCTCGCTATTGTCCTGACAGGGAACAGCCCGTTTGAAGTAATAAAGATCTATGCGGCGAGATGGACACTGAACATGTGCTCCACTTTAAAGTTATACCTAAAACATATTCATAATCATCCTCTCCTGGATCAGGGCCGCTCTCTCCGAGCGCTGTGAACGGTGTTCGTCGTGCAAATGGTTTTTGGCAACCGCGTATCGTCTGGCCGCCACTGCGCGTTGACCTGTGATTGCATCCTTGGAAACACTCAATATGTTCCCCTTCCTAAATCTCTTCCCTCTGATTTCAATCCATTTGATCTGGCTTCCAGTAATCACTGATCTGGATTCTAATAATCCAAGAACATGTTTTTGTTCCTCTCAGTAACAACACAGAGACAGTGGGAGTGGAGCGGGGGTGGAGAGGGTAGTGGTGTTTTGGTGATCAGCAGAACCCGCCATCCCCTGACGCCACCATGAATCCATTAGCCATGACGAGGAACGCTCCAGATTAACGGGATTACTGCACACCCTCAGATTAGATGGCGTGAGAAATGCGCCCGTTAAACTTCAAGGGAGCGAGGAGAGAGGAGCGGCTGGCCCCCCAAGGGTGGCCGGTTAAACCCCCTCCCCTGCCCTTGCTCAGGGGCAATAAAACTGGGCTTTCTACTGTACCTGCCAACTGCTCGTTGGAAACACGCGGAGCGTGAAATTCCCCCGGAGCCAGCCGCCATGGCCGGCTCCCTTCATTATGACATCAGAGGCCCTTCATTATGACATCAGAGCCCTCTGAAGTGGACCGCCGCGGGCCGCGATGGGGCGCAGGGTGGGGTAGGGGCTTGGAGAGGATGCTGGGTATTGTGGAGGGGGTGGAGGGATGTGGGCCAGTAGTGGTGCTCCACCCACCAGCATTACGACAGCCAGGACGCTAAGCTAGGCCAGGACGCTAAACTAGACCAGGACGCTAAGCTAGGCCAGGGCAAGTTAAGCTAAGGCTAGGTTCAGGCCAGGCTAGACCAGGCTAGGTTTAGGCTAGGTTCATGTCTGGCTAGGTTCCGCTAGACCAGGCCAGTTAAGGCCAGGCCTGGCTAGGCTAAGCTAGGCTTAGTGATGGGGAGGATGAACACACAAGAGACCATCTGATCTAAGAGGAGAGCTGAAAGACCATGAGGAATACTAACACACTCCTGGTGACATCACAGCCAGCTGTGGTCATGTGATCATTTCATCATCCAAGTGAGAAAGCCATGAAAACACCATGATGTAACACGCAAGGTTTTGAATTTGAATTCAATGTTTTTTTCACACTAAACACTAAATAACAGTACATAATGTACATAATGTCACCTGTAGTTCCTGTAGTACGGTGACCTCATCTCTCAGGGTTGCGACCCGGTCGGCGGGACCCTGGACGAGGTGACGACTGAGCGCACCGAGACGCTCCATTTAACAGGAGCTACAAGACCCTCCGCTGCCACCATTAATCACTCTGCCAATTGTTAATCCTCAGAGCTTCCTGTTAATGTTTCACGGAGAACACTCACACCGCTACTCCTCCGTAACGCTTAACAAGAACATCCGGATTTACATTAAGCTCTCTCCAGACAACGGAGCGCAAATTCACCAACTCTGAAAACCAGCGCGCCCTCCGGCCACCCGGCCGCTAACAGCCCTCCCAGGCCTTCTGTGTTTGTGAAATCTATTCCCGGGGATCAAAGCCCGTCGACGTTTTAACCAAAATGAAACAAAATGCGCGATTGTGGAGGAATGCGTCCCCCGACGAATGCAATAATTTATTAGGGCACTCATCAAAGCTCGGCGATCCGTTCTGCTCCCAGCCTCAGCTGAGCAGACACACATGTTATTAATCCAAACTGTTTCCCCGATTGTTTAAAAGCAAATATTGGAGACATTTAAAACCGGGCTCGAGGTCCGCTCTGGAATGTGCTTTAATTGCCGTCCTTGGGAAGAGAAGCTCGCTCCACCATTTCATCTTGCCCATAGCTGGCACCGCACTCGCGAACACGCCTCGCCTTTTACAGCGCGGCCAGTCGCTTGCCCTGCTGCCAAATCAATGGAAGAGGATAATTATTGATGATAACGAGTCGGCACGCACACGCTCTCCACTTGGGCCAAACTGTGGAGCATTTTTGCGGTTTACACAACAACACGAAGCCCACATTAAGGAGGGACGTGAGTTCTCTGGTGATGGATGACTCTAGGCTCAGCTATCTGAAACCTCTGGACGGGGCCGGACCAGCCAGGGGCCAGGCTGGGACGGCATCCCAGGCTGTGTGTCAGCTGCCTGGGCTGTCACCCGAGCCCACCACCCCGGTCCAACCCACCGCCTTGGAGCCCAACGGGGGGAACAGAGATCTGCACCACACAGACACATGTTCTCATGGACTGAAGAAACACAAGGATCAGAGCTACGATACCGCTTCAGTCTAGTAATCAATAAGCCTCATACATGAATGTGTAATCTGAAACAGACTGGGTTGAAAGGGAAAGATTAATTAAAATCAGCATTTAGCTGCTTGAATGCTAATGTTTATGGATAGTGGGGTTTGGTTGACCTCTGTGTAACGGTGTAACTCAAGTGCACTTCAAATCTATCCAACCTCAAGTCATGACCCTGCTCTAGTCAGATCCGTCAGATTAATGTGTGATTGTGTTTCCATGGACACACTGGACATCTATGAGGGTGTGAAACAGGACCAGTCATGTAATACCTGAACTACTCATGCCTCTTCTACCACACACACATACACACACACACACACAAACAAACACACACACACACACACCAAAAAAAACAGGAACTGTTGTCACTTGTGTTGAATGAAGAGCATCTTTGCAGTCTTTCACTCAACTAGTGCACATTTTACAGCATCCCATAATGATCACCATGCCAGTCTGTCACCGTCTACCAGGGAGCAGGAGGACAGTCGGAGCACGTCATGTGACCCGTTTGCAACCTGCTTCTGCGTGGTTTGTCCGAATCCTGCGCACACACACCATGAGGGCGGGACTAACCTCAGATGAACGTGATTGGATAATATGAGAGTGATTGGCATTAGTGGGAGTAGATCAGACCGTTACTGTTTGGAACGTTACTACAGGGCATTCAGGGCATTAGATGCATTTTGTGGTGTGTGTGTGTGTATGTGTGTGTGTGTGTGTATTTGGGGGTGGGTGTATACATTGTTGAATAGATTTTTCAAATGATTTATCTTGTAAACTCATTTCCCTGTGAGCTTACAACATAAAGATACAGGTGTAGGAAAAAGTGTTCTTGTCAGTGTCTTAACTATTTTCAATAATTTAACAGATCAATTCTATTTATAGAAATAAAAGTAATTGTTTTTTTTGTAATAAAACAATATGGAAATACCCCATATATAGTTACAACCAGGCTGTGGGTTGTCCACCATATATCATGTCCACCCCTTCAATAAAACTTTAGCTTTATGTGAAATAAAAACTTTAAGCTCTACTGTTCTTCTGTGAATACCTCTGGTTAATACCATACAGTCTATGATTAATACCTTGTTGAAGTGGCGTCTGGCTGTGTGGTTGTGTTAGCCTGCTGTGGAGGTGTGAAGCTAGTCGTGGGGAGGGGGTAATTAACATGGCCGCTGTGAAGGCCTCTGGTTGGCTGTTGTTTTTACCCCCCACTGACAGACGCCCCCACTCACACCATCGCTCTGCCTCCGAGAGACACTTTTACTTACACACAGGAAGTTAGCTGGCTGTATTTATGACCGGACTGCTTCCACACACACACACACACACTTTGCTGGCAAGTGGCCACACACACAGAAACACACTTCACATCCAAACACTAAATATTTTGGAGCTGAAAAGTTCCCCCTGCCTTTCCTTCTTTTTATGGTCACACACACACACACACACACACACACACCTGTACAGCCAAATATTGGTTTATGTATAGTATACTGTATAGTATAGTGGTTTAAGTATAGTACATTTTATTTTACATGTTACTAAAGTTTTGAGTGTCTGCCACACAGTAGCATGGTTTTAAACATGGCATGATTAGAAACTCAGTGAAGACTGTTTCAGATATCGTGAATTAAGACATTTGCTTTGGTGTCAAAAGACAGAGGGTTCATTGAACTTGTATTTAATCAGGTAAGCATCAGTTTGACATGTAGTCTTGCTTTAAAAGATCTGGACAAGACAAGACATAAATGCAAAAACAGCAACTTTACAAAAACGAAAAACAAAACCACACAAAAGTAGGCTAATGAGGATACAGGGGAGAAATAGGTACAAGAAGGTATGATACAAATCATGTTAATCTTTCACAGTTGGAAATGAACTCTAAACTAATTTATTCATGTACTCACGAATCACGGCAGAAGGACTAAATAACAGGAACACCAGGTATGTCCAACTCTCTGAGTTACGGTACACCTGCTCTCTCTCTCTCTCTCTCTCTCTCTCTCTCTCTCTCTCTCCACATTAAACGATTTACCCTGTAGCACCCAAAAAGTGGAACACATATGGTCTGAGTTAGTAACTATTTTAACAAACTACTAATACAGATACATTTAGGTGAATATACTCACACAGGAACGCCGTGAAAGGCCGTCACTTGTTAACCATCTGCGGCGCTAAGCTATATTTTAGCTATTTTGCAGCCGACATAACATCGACATGTGACTAACATGTCTGAAGTTTAACCAAGGACAAATTATATCTTTTTTACACACGACACGTAATAAACGTAAAGATAAAAACGAGACAAAGAGCGTTGTGTTGTAGATTGTGAACCCAAACTCAAACTTCCTGTTTGCCCACAACCGAATCCGATAGGCTAAACATAATTAAGATCAGCACCTGACACATACAAGCAAACATGGCAACCGCATTTCTAGTAAAGTTACAAAACAATTATGCTTACAAACAAAATATGATTTAAAAAAGAAAGGCATTCAACTACACTTCCTAATTCCTAATGGTGGCTGTTAAACTAAGCCATTGCCTTTGTAAAATTAAATTAAATGACAAAAACTACACTATTTATACAAAAAACCCCTCTCTTCAAAACATCTCTTCCATCTGGTGTGGTCTTTTTTAAGTGGCATTTCATACCTGCTCTGGCAAAATACCAGATTGAATAACCAATAGGGGGGTGATGCAGCAGCTCGCCAGAAGCCCAGCCTCTGGAAACCATCCCTGGAGCGATGGAGGATGTCTGGGGTGGCTGTCCCCAAACATCCACCCCCCGCGCCTCCTCACTGCGCCTGCCGCCGCATTGTGTCGCTGCCTCCCTTTGTTCAGGAGACGTCAGCCCGTTCATACCGCGCGGTTAAACCTCCGGCAGACATTTGCTCCGGCCGGTATAAATAGACGAGGAGGAACGTTACTGGTCCGAAGTCACGCGGTGGACGGGGGCCAAGCGCCTCTAGAAACTCTCCTCGGTCAGCAGGTGGCCCGGGTCTTCACCCCCCGCCGGCCGGACGTGTTGCCGGGTGACACGTGGCTAAGACCCGGTACATGAAGAGGAATCCTCGTCACGGCCACCCTCAGAGCACAGTGGGGGACGACATGGAAGCTAAAGATATAAAAGCACCGTGACCCAGAAACTCACGTCTACGTCATACGCCGAGAACAGAGGTCAGAGAGGAATCTGTGTGGATCGTCCATGCGTCATGCGTGTGGATGATGATGATGTCTCCCGCCACACACAGACAACATACTTGCAGCTCACGTGTTGGTTTGAGCAGAGGGAAGCGTGTAACGTTGGTGTGAGGACGTGTCCCCGTCTGTCTCCATGACGACCACAGGGACATCCTTCAGTGGGAAATTATTTTAGATGCAACCATCTGAGGCATCAACATTATCCTGCATATTTATATATTTAAAATGTGCTGCCTTTAGTAGACTTGAACTAAAACAACGCAACACATTTGACATAAATCATTACCGTGATTCAATACAAATACAAATTCTGACCATTCAAAATAAATGGACAAACGTGAGAGCGCTAGGAGGGCTAACAGGCTCTTCAGGCTAATCTGCTAGCTTGTCTGTGTTTCTGACAATGAGAGATTTTGAACATCGGAGCCTGACGATTAAACAAAGAAAGTTAAATCAAAATGAAAACATATTTCATACCTTCATAAACGTATTTTTGAAGGTTGCTTTCCTGCACGGTTCCAGATTTTTTTGTAATCTGTTTGAATCTATTTTTGAAATCTGTTTGAACCATGTTAGCTTGAGCAATTGAGATTAATAAAACAGCTTGCTCTTTGGCAGACACCACATTTAAATCAATACATTGCAGAGGTTTGTTTTTTCATTTTAGGGAGGGTTTTGTTCCCCATACAGGAAATAAGTTACAGCCTGTAGAAAACAATTTATTACCAGCAAAAGTTGTGTCAAAAAGATTAGTAGCAGTCCCACTGTCCCAACCACGTGTCAGTCATCTTAGACCCGCCCACTGTCTGTCCCATTGGTCCAACCACATGTCAGTCATCTTAAACCCGCCCACTGTCTGTCCCATTGATCCAACCACATGTCAGTCATCTTAGATCCGCCCACTGTCTGTCCCATTGATCCAACCACATGTCAGTCATTATAGACCCGCCCACTGTCTGTCCCATTGATCCAACCATATGTCAGTCAGATTCGTCCCGCCTCCTGCCATGGTTTGACAGCCACATGCTGGTTGTCAAGGTGATGTGAACCAGAGCTCTTCATCAGCAGGCGGCCAATCAGCTAGCAGAACACTTCACTAGCTGTTTGTTGTCATAGCAACTACTCATTGGAAACAGACACACAATCCTACACACTCACTCACACACACACACTCACACACGCACACACACACACACATACACACACCTGGGCTACTACTGAAGGTCTTGGCTGGGTTCCACTGCGCACAGGAGGCCACAGAGTCCCCAGGGATCCATAACCCACCAAATAGCCCAGAGAGAGACATAAAGAGAGAGAGAGAGAGAGAGAGAGAGAGAGAGAGAGAGAG
>OMKN01019929.1:0-14115 GCA_900302345.1 Melanonus zugmayeri
ATGAGGATTGTTTGCTGCCATGACAAAATGTTGGTTGTTGGATGTGTGTATTAGTTGTTGCTTGTGCTACAAGTTCCTTCAACTCCCTTAAACCAAGTGTACTCTGTAAACGGCTTCACTTTACTGTGTAAATTGCTTAAAAACTCAGATAAGGATTGCTTTACTGAACTCTACGTATGTTTCAGGGGACTGCTAATTCTGTAATGTCACAGTGCATTAAAAGTGAAAAAAAACATTGTTATTGCTTGAGAAGAAATATTTTCTACACAATCAGTCATCAAGAGTGTATTCAAACTAGATCAGAGTTGATTTTTATTTTGTATTTGTTTTTCTACTTGTTTTACCACTTAAACACATTTTCATGGACATTTGTGGATGTTACTTTGAGTGAACAGAATAATGCAAACAACAAAACTTCAAATCTCACTATGAAGCATATTGCATTGTTAAACTACCACACTTGTGTGCCAGTAAAATCAAAACCACTAAAGGTTTGCAATTCATGCAATACTTGTGTGTTGACTGCTACACAAGGGCCAAAACCCTGGCAGACTGAACGCCTGTGTTGTGATTCCCCAGCACTGCTTGTAGGTCAGTATCATGTGGGTCCCTCACTCCCATGTCTAATGGCAATTATTCAACAGTATGAGCTATTGTTTTGCCAGTGCTGTTCTTTCCTATAGCCTGTCTTGTAAATAAAAGTAATACATTGTGATGGTAGAAATTACTGTTGTCACAACACACAGCAAACCTAGTGCCTGTGGGTTTTTTCTCATTGGCATACAGTATATACACACTTTACAGATCTAGTATTATTTCCGAATGCATCCTTAGCCACACATTGGAACATTAGTTTGCAGTCAATTCACTGATGGATTGGCACTATTTTAGAACCTTTGTTTGTACTATACTGTGATATATAATGTCAAGTATCTGGAGAATGAGAAAATATAAACTATAAAATATAAAAATTATGATCACGATCATGACTATAATGAAAATGTTTTTACTAGAATAAACTACAAACTACCCGTAAAATATTTCAGATTAAGTAATACATATTCAGATATATGATTTAAAGATATTGCAGAATACTGAATTGCAGAATTTCTTTTACTGTGATATTTTTATAGGACTATTTATTTAAAAAATAGAGCTCATGATCATCATAAATTAATGGCACAGATTAAAGGCCCTGAGAAAAAATGGACGAATCATCTGAATTCTAAACTGCAGAACTAGAATAACTAGTTATACTAGTAACCAACACCTACTCTCAGAAACGTCAAATCACAAGAACTAGAGGAGAAAAAAGTGCTGCTTTTACTTTTGCTGAGCCATTCATTTGTTCATTGGGGATGGCAGTAGAGGGAGCAAAAGGACTTGTATACCTTCTCACATAAGGCCTCTCAGTTGAACAAGCTGTCGCCAAGCATGTTGACAGACAGCGCTGACAGGGTCATGAACAGCAGAACGCCAGGAGAGGCCAATGAATGGCTAGGAGCGTCATCTAAGATGGGGGAGAAAATTAAAGTTAAAGTTATAAAACGTCATTTTATGTTCAGGTTGTGTCTGCAATATTGTTGTTTTAGCTACTGTACACTGAGATCTTGTAATATATAATACATGTCATCTTGGAATGATAAACATGATTGATTGTTATTGTGAAGAGAAAAAAACGATAGTGTTTTAAGCCATATCAACGAACAAGATAAAAATGAGAATTGAACCACAAAGAACACATAGAAATTCCAGCTTGCTACTCACTGATGGTGAGTGTTTTACTCTGATACATGGAGATCTTGGTCACATTGTTATAGGCTTTGCACGTGTAGTTTAAAACTTTAGGTGTTATGGCCCATATAGTTAGCTGTGAGCCGGTCTCCACGATTTCCGGAACAGAGTTCATGAACCACTGGTATTGGCTTGTTGGTCTGGAGTCGGCGGAGCATGTGAAAGACACAGATACCACGAGGCCTGTGAGTACTACATCTGGGCCATCGATGTGTACCTTCAGAGGTCCATCTGGGGACACACGTTCAGTCACATGGTTTTGAAGCAAACATTAAAAAAACCCTGTGTAAACATATTGGACACTTTTACTTGATAATATTGGTTCTATTGGAACATGTAACCTGCAGCTTCTTGTTGCTATGCAGGGTCAGTTTGTTTGTTGTTTGTAGATTTAATAAGATCCAGATTGTTTCAGCATTATATAATATAGAGCTATTCACAGGCAGTTCAGCACTGACTAATATCAATAATGATATCCAAATGTAAGGCAAAAACAGAGAATCTTTGATAACAGATATAACAGATACAACATAAACCTTTACTCACAGTTCACCAGCAGCTCGTATTCAGGGCTACTGTGTTGGCCAATGACGTTGACAGCAATACACTGGTAGATGCCATTGTCGTTGGTCGTCACAGGACTGAAATGCAGGGAGTTGTTCTTCATGTAGTAAGACACGTGCGAGTCGTTGGTGGACTCGTTGAAGCTGCCGAGCTCAACGCCGTCCTTCATCCAATACATGGAGTCATAGGGTGCCGCCACCTCACAGCTCAGAGTGAAGTTGTAGGACTGAATGGGAAGCGAGTCCTCCTTGATCGCCACGTCCTCGACCCCCTCTGAGGGCACAAAGCGCATGCTTAGAATGTGATCATTGTACAATGAGTTCAACAATGACAACAGATATACGGGAGAAACATGATATCGAGGGGTCGGTAGGAGCTCTCTTACCGATGACTGTAAGCAACGTGAAACTTGTGCTGTTTTTCTTGGTGACATTGTTGGTGGCCATGCAGGTGTATTCTCCAGTCATGTTTAAACTTAGAGGACCAGTTTCAAACATGGAACCATTGCCTATACGGATTCCTTTGAAGTACCACTGGTAGTGGCTTGGAGGATAGGAGGAGGCAGAGCAGTTGAAGACCACATGCTCTCCTATCTCAGCAATAGGTTGGCCCATAATCATGGGAGTATACGGTCCAACTGAAACAGCAACATTATGGGCAAGTTGACATGCCAGTTGGGAGCTACAAACTCACTAGCAAAACACTATTGGTGTGTTGATACTAAATCTAACTTGAACTTGAACATATTTCTAAGCTCATGTTTTATATGCAATGATGGCATACCATTCACGTCCACAATACTTTCTAATTGAATCTGTAATGCCAGCAATCCAAACTTGTATGCAAGTACCCCCATAGAGTGGTGCAGGAATGAGTCCTAAACCCCAGATATGAGTTTGAATTTTTGCACTTCCGGTTCCCTCGCCTCGAAGTCAATGGGTTTTTTGAATGGGTTTTTGGTTAGAATATGAAATTAGGTCTATTAACCACTAACCAAGCTTAAGAGATTTTCACTTTTTGTTCTACAGCATAAAATACATCAGTAAATATGACTCTTGGTTTATTTATAGCCTAACGTAGCTTTTTACTTCTGGCGATTGCATTTATGCTTCAAAAATCATAAAAGTGGTGTTCATTTGTGAAGATTATCTTGCTGAACAAAATGCATCATAAGCTTTTGTTTGCCACAGAGCTTATTTTCTACAATAATCCAAAATCCAATGGAAAAATCCCATTTGCTTTTTGTCGAGGGAACCCAGAGCGATGCTAACTTCCGGGTTGGCCTACAAAAATACGTCATCCCTGCACCACTTTATTTAGGGATGTGCATAAACTTGAATGCAAACTTGGGTATGCAATATTATTATCCTATTTAGGTACTTGCAAACCCAAATGGGTGCAGAGAGTAACACAAATACATATTTACAATTGAGTCATTAGCAGATGCTTTATGCAAAGTGACCTTCGGCTGGGAGTCAAACATCCTGACCACGAGGCAATCCTGCCATGAAAAGCCCCTGCCTATGGCCCTACCTCTAGGACAACATTGCGCTATGATAGTAAACTAGTTTGGCACAGCTGTGCAATGTACTTTCTAAAATGCAAAACATGAAGCTGACAAGTGCTGAACTGTCCCCCTTTTTTCTTCTACTTACAGTTGACATGGAGTCCGTATGTGGGGCTGGTCATGTTGTGCATAACATTGGCCGCTATACATTTGTAATATCCGCTGTCCTCTTTGTGAACTGGATTGAAGGTGAGTGTGGTATTGTACATGGACAGGGTGGTGGTGTTGTCTGCGTACAACATTTCTCCGTTCTTCATCCAGTAAACATGGTGCACCGTCCCGGTTGCATTACACTCAAGAGTGAACGAGAGCCCTTGTATAGGGGGGGTCGAAGGGTCCTCCACTTGGACGTGTGTTATAGGATCTGCACGACAAGCAAAACCAAACGAATAACAAAGTCAAGTGTGTTTCCATGTCTACAAAGACCACGAATGTAATAATAAAAGCATCCTTTTTTTCTCCAGAATTTCCCATCTGGAATCAAGTATTATATTATCTTATCTTAGTCAACAACAAATAGTAATAAAAAGTAGCATGAAGAGTTACCATAAACGGTAAGCATGGTGTAGGCCGTGGTGTTGCGGCCGGTGATATTGTTGAAGGCCATGCAGATGTACTTCCCACTCAGATCCATGGTCAGAGGTCCTGTGACGTACTGTGAGGCGCCGGACACCAGAACGTGGTTGAAGTACCAGCTGTATTGGCTCGGGGGCTGAGAAGAGGCTGAACAGTTGAAGGTCACCTGTTGTCCGGCCAGAGCCAAGGACGGCCCGGTGATCACCGGCGTCTCTGGTCCATCTGACGTGGGGCAAAGACAAAGGGTTGGAAGGAAGCGCTTCACATGGTTTTGTTCATTGAATTAATTCATTCCTGTGCATCTGCTCTCCTATGCATACGTTAATGCTTCATGATGGATTGTTAACCTGTCATTTACCCTGTGTACATTTACTTAGATGGATGGGTAGACATACAGTACACGCATCTATCCATCTATCGAGATGCAAACACACACACACACACGTATAAAGATTGATTGATTTTTACTTACAATTAACAATGAGCCTGTACGGACTACTAGTCTTGTTGCTCACGAAATTGAACGCCTGGCATTGGTAGTCCCCAGCATCTGAATGCATGACGGGGTCCAGGGTCAGGCTCTTGTTGGTCATGTTATATGTCATGTTATGCGATGTCGCATTATACGTCATGGTTGCACCGTTCTTCCACCACAATATTGATTCTACAGATCCGCTCACGTCACAACTCAGAGTGACTGACTGGCCCAGGATCGCGGGTCCCCCCACACGACTAACAGCAAAACTGGAAATGGGGTCTGGGTGGAAAAATGTAAAACTTCAGATGTACTTTATATGTTTTCATGGTGATGCTTAGTATATTCAAATCATCCAAATAAATGTATTCAGCTCTTACCCATAATTGTGATCATGGTCTTGACGCTGTTGTACCTGTTTGTTACAGTGTTGTGAAGAACACATTTGTAATATCCGGTTTGGTTTTTGTTGGTGTGTTGGAGTTGAATCTCTGGGCCAACCAAGCCAAGGTCCATCTCATTCAAGAACCAATGGACAATGGTCGCTGTGGGTTTGGAATCAGCCTGGCAACATAACGTGATGTTGGATCCCGTCTTGTAAGCGGGCATCATTGGGCTGATGACCATTTTTGGGTCACTTGGACCATCTGCCCAGGAACAAAAAGCATTGTAACTTGGTTGTTGTCATGAACAATACACAATAGTTTTTCTAGGACTTTTCTTGCTCAACATTGAAACGTACAGCTGATGTTCAACAGGATATCGGCACTCGATCCATTGCTCACACCATTGGTCACCTGGCACCTGAAGGGGCCCTGGTCATATCGGGTCACGTTGGCAATGGTGAGAACGGTGCCTCTGCTACTAAACTGAAACCTGTCACTTGAGGTGTTGAGTACCAATGGCAAGACATTACCAATGGCAATGTCTTGCCATTGGTAAGACAGGGAGGAGCCACTGGAGACAGAGCAGGTGAAAACCACTGAGTCATTGAACTCAATCAAGTTGGCTTCGTTGGCCCTCAGGGTAACGTTTGTAATGAGCTCTGTGGAAGTAGAGAGGACAGCATTTTGAAATGAACTAACTTTAATTTGACTATGTCATCATATGCGGCATGAAGCTGGCTAGAAATATTGTGTTTCGACTCTGATGCACTATTTGGAGGCTAGCCCTTCTTTTCACAATGACTTACTTAGAATCAACTAAAATGTTGTAAAAAAGTGATTGTAGCACTGTATCGTATTGATGTGCACATGTGAATTTATATGTATATGTACGGATAGGATAGATTAAATAACTGCATAATTGTATATGAAGTTACCTACCTTGGACCGACAATGTGATATTTGCATCAAAAGATGGCATCCCTGAAGATAATTTATATAATCCAGAGTCTGACACTTGTAGAGACCTGATGGACAGCTCTGCTGCGGTACGGTTGAATGTAATCCTGTCTTTCCAATTTGGATATTTGAAAACCCCCACGGGGTAAATCAATACAATGTTATCTGATTCAAACGACCAGGTCCCGATTGTGGTTTGGTTGGATAGGCTCAACGTCACATTGCTATCAACAGGTAAAGGGTTCTGAGAAGCTTTGATCATCTGGCCACAGATGTGATCTGGGGAAAAAGAATAGCATTCATATTGTATTGTATTTTGTTTTGTTTTGTCTCAAAATCGATTATGAATGATGACTGAAAACGGTTTAGAATGGTTGAAATATTCAAACATGACTTTTGTGAACCGTTTATCCAGTCCTATACATTCTGTACAGCTCAGGTTCAGTTTAGTGTAATTCATTCCTTACAGATTAGTACCACTTAAACATGTCCTCTTATTGCACTATTCATATCTTTAATCCTCCATTATGTAACCTCACCTGTTGCAAATGTGAGCAGAATTATAGTCAGGAACAGTGCCATTGGATACTCCATGATGTTAGTCCTGGTCACGTCCTAACCCTTCTCTTTCAGCAAAATGACTTTCACTCCAGCTCACACCCACGTGAAGCCAACACCGTGGTACTGTTATTCTACCACTGCTTGTTTTGCCATGATTCAAGGAGTCTCTGTGTTATTAGTAGACACACCAAGGAGTGTCCATGCACATTTACTGTAAACCTTTTGCCATTCTTCCCAGAATGGTTTGTCTGAACAATAAATAAATGAATAAAGGGCCCATCGGAAACTTTGCTTTGTCATTTTGAGGAATGGAGAAAAAAAGCAAATGGATGTCATGAATGCCTGTTCAGACAGGTATTAAAAAATGAAAAGTTACTTATTCAAAAACCAAATATTGTAAGATGATAATTTAACAAAACTGTTTCAGAGTTATGAGCGATTACATTGATATTTATGACAGTGATTGACAATGACTCAATGGCCATTTAAAAATCCCTGAGTATATTTGCTTTTCTAAACAATGATATTGGAAAGATGTAAAAGACAACATAACACCAGATGTCTGTCCCCGTAAGTTGTTTTACAAAACATGTAAGATAAATTAAATTAATGTACATTTTAGTGTTACCTATGAAGTGTTACCTTACCCTGTTTAGAGAAAAAAAATCACATATGACAAAAGTCACATATGACAACATATTTTCTTTACTTTATTAACTGAAATATTATTTAAGAAGTGTGGTGGGAATTTCTACATACACACGTTGACCTTTGACCTGCTAGTTTAAGCAAACGATCAGGCTAATAAGTGATCAACGTGGATTCTGATCCCTGCGTCGGTCCCGCGGGCCCCCGTGCCAGAACGACTCCTCCACTCTATCCGTTTGTCGGAGAGGTTTGAGGTCCATAAAGGAGATGGGCAATCAGCCAGACGGCACGAGGTCCACACGGAGCCGATCGAGGAATCCCACTTCTGACACCAAATTGTGGTGGGAATTTCTGCATACACACGTTGACCTTTGAATAAGTTTGAGCAAAACGACCTGCAGTTAAATAAAGTCATCCAATGCAATAGGACTATATTTTCGTAGCATTTATTGAACACATACAATAGACCAGAGCTCGAACTCTCGACAGAGCTCTGTCGAGAGTTCTCAGAGCACACCTCCGCTGAGAGTTGCTGAGAGAAGTCTGAATCCAAAACACCAATGCCACAGCTTATAACCCTTAGTTCCCAGAGCATTCCTTTGTCAGAGATAAGGGAAACTCTTTCTGTTATCATGAGCCTGGGATGGAAACGGGCCCTATGACGAATGAATGGTCATCAGAACCGAGCATTTGGCGTTTGTCAGACGCTCGTCAACATCTCTCAGTACAATGGTCATGTTGACCGAACATTTTATCATAGATTTGAAAGTCTTAGCAGAAATGCAATATTAACACTGACTCTAATAATGATAACAATAACAACTCTGATTATGTTTGCAACATCATGGAATAGTACGTACATGCGCTATCATGTGCGTGCTTTTGTCAGGACAAGAAAAGCAACCCATGGTTCAACAGAAATGCAAGTTATCATTACTAGTTTTCAAATGCAAGTTATCCATACATGTATTTTCCATCACAGAAGGCAGCATAGATGCATCGTGGGTCAAGATCTCCTACCATCCCGCCCGCTCCAGTGCTCCAACAAAAAGAAAAACAATGGCGAGCAACAGCCCCGAGTTTCTATACAAATATAAGTTATATTTACTTTTTTAACCTCAGATTTTTTTTCTACAGATGGTTTAGTCACTGAATATCCATTCTATTTGGTGTATAATGCGTATTTAAGAAATGCGTGCCGACTTTAGGATTGGTTGACAGGTTAATGGTTAGCATAATTTAGGATTTTTAGGATCCTTTCATTAGGATAATGGTTATCCTAAAAGAAAAGCAGTTCGTCCGAATGACCGACAGGCGGCAGTAGAACCGCTGTAACGGACGGACGTCGTGGCCACCAGGAGACTTTTTTTTATTTTTCTTAACACGTGGGTCAGTGCTGATCATCCAATGAGCATCGCGCTGCCTGCATCACCCGCCTGTAGCTTCGCGTGATTCATTACCTGGATCACCCGCGTCGCCGCGTGATCCAAGTCATTAAGTGAACAAAATAATGGGCCCACCTGCTTATCTGTAAGCCCACCCACACTATGAATCCTGGCTCCGCGCCTAGTGGTCGTGACGCATTGCTGCCTCGGAAGTCCCCTTTACAGGTAACTAAACTGCAGCCTCCAAAGGATACTGCCTCGCCGGGAGCAGTTCGGTTTGGGACACAGCCATACAGCCTGTAGCCCAATTTGCGGAGGTCCGCCATCTTGTCTGCAGCCAGGTACTCTTGAGAACACTTGTGTGACGCATTTCCAATTAAAACAGGACGAGGGATTTAATTGGACCACGCTGAGCAGGTAGGCCTACAGGTAAAGTCAGGTGGACACTGGGAATCGCACCTTCAGCTGGGAGTGGACACCATACTGCCAGTTATTTTCTTATAGATAAGTGTTACCCATCTTAATCCTAACCTTCACACCTGCTTAATCGTCTACTGATAAGGCATAACTGTTACATCAAGCTGAATAATAATGTGAGCAATAGGATATTATAAATTATTATGTATAATAAACAAGGGCTCAAATCCATTCACCTCTACGTTTGTATAAAATGCAGGTCGTTGCTCGCTTAAAGCAGCACAACGTCGACTATCTGAAGGATCACAGTTAAAAGAAAAGTACAACACGCCAAAGAAAATGACAACGAGCGAACGTAACGTCAGGAATAGCGTACAGGACAAGAAATAATAACAAATACAATGTGGGGGAATATACTACTATATAATATAAGATGATAAAACAACAATTTCCAGAGTAGTTCGGGCTCACCGTGGACCAGTAGGTAAACAGTCCCCTGTTATAGAGTCAATCATTTCAATAATGTATATTTAATGTCATGTCAACATAGTTGATAGGAATATGTCTTGGTTCACTCTCTTACAACAACAATGCAATACCAGCACACAATATACACACAGTAAACAGCAATATGCAACAGTTTTTACATTTACAGCGCAATACCCAAAAGAACAGCGCGGTATCCCAGCACGTAGTGAAGTACACGGTGTTAAAGTGTTAAGTTAAGTGCATGTAGAGTTAATCAGATGTCTGATGATGAGGTAGGTGAGATCTCCTACACTTAATGCTCCCGTTATCTTCTACCTGAAATAATAGCATGAAATACTACCCGTTTAATTATTCCTTTTTAAAACTAATTTCACGTCCGGGTTTTGATAGACATTGTTCTAAACCCAACAAGTTAACACTATCAACTACGCTAGCGTTAGCCTAACCACATATTGAACTTTACTTTACTTTACTCCACTCACCTGTCCTCCGATGGTCACGTCGAAGAACACGATGGGGTTGTTCGGGTTCGTGGGCTGGACATTCATTGTGGTGTTTCTCGAAACAAAGCGATATATATATGATTACTATAGCATGAACGCTGCATGTACATCCATGTGATCCGTTTGAAAACCCGGTAGCTGCTGCGCTACGGTGGCCCGCGCTGCCCATTGTATGGGTGTTGCGGGCGGACAAAAGACATCAGCGACTTGCGTTTGTTGCGATTCCCCAATAGACATACATGTCGATAGAACACACGTTTTGCTTGTACTGTGGTCCCAGAATCAAATCATTACGAGGATAATATGATAAAACGCCCAGAATACTTGGTGATTTTTTACCAAAGTGATCTGCATTACAATTCTAGAGTAAGTAAGATACCAAATGAATGCTTAGATAGCCATAAACCAGTGTAAATACACAATGTACATTATGCCATCATGGTATACATTGTGTATTTACTAGTTTATGGGTTTTGGAATATTTTTATGGATCGATAACTGATAGCGACAATTCATTTTTTATTTTTAAAGCCGCAGGAATACCCAAACATTTGGTTTAATGGAGGGCTTTTATTATTTTTGATAAAACATTGTAATTGAACAACTTCTCACATTGTATGCAAGTATGCTAAACAAAACATAAGAAAAACAAAGAAAGTGTCTGCAAATGCATTTCATAGTCTGTAATAAAGCACCATGATTAACAAATCTTCATTTGCAAAAGGCCTTTACAAGCACTAGTGGGTCAGAGTAAATAAACTAGCGGAAGCAGAGCAGCAGGGTGATCCTATGTGAAGTAATAGGGTTTCTTGACGTTAACTCCGTATTCAGTGAGGGCTGGGCTTAGGTCCTCCATGGTCAAAGTGTACTTCTTATCCTAGATAATGAAAAAAGACATGCAAAACAAATGCATACATTAACAGACAGTGTTAAATGTAACTCAATATAATTTCCATATATATATATATATATATATATATATATGGTTGTAGTGCATAACCCCACTGGTCTACAGAAATGGTCTACAGAAAAACAAGTGGGAAAACTGTTTCCATTTTTTTCCTACTAATGTGTATATGGATCCATTTTTCATACTTTTTTGTAGTTTTTACTCATTCATTTATTAATTTGTATATTGAGTTGTATGAACTCGCAAGATCAGGATGGTCTCATGGGGCTACTAATAAAGTACCACCTTATCTTAAATAGTGATATGGTCAGATGAGTCATCCTTCACCATTGTTGTCAAATTCGTGTACACGGTACAGGCCTTAGACTACAACTGTACAAACGCACAATTACCATTACATATTTCTATGTGGCATGTATTTCAGTGAGCGGCTACATCTATTCCACCATGAAATGCACTGTACCTGTACCAAGAGAACGAAGTTCCTAATGGAAAAATAAAGTTATTTGAATTGAAATGAATCATTTACCAACCTTAGTCTTATTCCTGGAACTTCCTGAAGCAGTGCCCTTCATTTTACAGTACTGAAGCGCATCATTGGCGATGTCTGAGATGAACTTCTGAGATGCTAGAGAAATCAGACGGATTCTGGAGAAAGGAAAAAAAAGGGTTTGGTTTAGGGTACTAGTTTTCACTGCAATTACTCACACACACACATGAGATTATTTGGGGACAAATCCTTTATTACATATCAGTGAAGGAAATTTGAACTTTCAGAAATAATTTGTTAAAATACTTTGAATTTAAATGGATAATGGCGGTCTTTTAGCTTTGAACAAAGCTGTGCCTCTAAGTGGACCGCTGTAATTAATGTGGTTCATATTTCATTCTTACATTCTTGGATCAGATGCCTCAAATCCAGCCCGGTTGAGGTAGTAGCCTGTGACCGCATCAGGAATCTAAAAAACAAACCACAAATTATTATTTAAAGAGCAAGTAAATCTCCAAATCACTTTTTTCAGTTAAATGGTTCCGTTTGGTTCTCACAAAGTGTTGGTGTACATTTGTGTTATTTTTGACTAAAATGTAGTGGTAGTTTTCGATTGGCTGTGCAACCTAGCTCGAGCCAGTGTGACTTAGGTTTTGACGCCCCTCACACTTGCTCCTACGGAACCCAATGGGTAGTGGAAGTCTACAACACTGATGATTGGGCATGTATTGCTGTTAGGCAGAATGTATTCACTGGCCTCATCTATTAAGAGAGAACACAACATTGTGTTCAAAGGGGTGTTGTACAAGGGCAGCTGCTCATCTACCCTACATTTGCTGGGAGTTGCATACACAAGCTTTTAGTGAGTGAGCATTTCTCAGGACAATGGAATAAACAATTATCCCTAAATATGTAAGCCCCACTTAAATTAGTGCACAGATTTGATTTGGCATACCGTGGGAGTGTAGTCCTCCAGCTGCATTAGGAAGTCCGCCAGGGGTGTGGTGGAGAGGGCGGGCTTCACGTCTCCGTTGGCGATGCCTCCAGGAACATAGACGCCGTTGGAGACAGACGTGTCTGATGATGGGGTCACCATGGCAGCCGAGGTTGAGGCTGTATGAGATGAGATATATACAAGGCATCTATTAATACCAAGACCTGTTAAGCAATACTTTAATGTTGCATTTACAAATTAGACTAACAAGTCACATTCAAATCAACCAAGTAAAGTCACGATGCATCATTTTGCACAACAACAACATTGTTTAATGGTTGATCTAATCCTCAGCACCAGCAGTATTTCAGCGTACCAGTACTAGCGACCGAAGGGGTGCTGGCGTGTGTTGCTGTGTTGTTACTGTTCGTGATGCAGTTACTTGTAGACGAAACCCCGGTGGTGACAGACTGGTTGACGTTATCCATATCTCACAATATCGCTGTAGTCTTTCTGAACAGATCCTGCAGAAGTGCTGAAGCGCTGCTCGGCTAGCCTGCTATCCGTACCTAGCCCACGCCGACACGAACCAAACGCACACGCCACTCGTTACTTCACTTAAATATAGATGGTCCGGTTTTATATATATATATGTATATGGTGTATACGTTACAAAGGGAAATGATAAGTTAGATCGCGCTAATGTAGCCCAGAGCATGAACGCATAGCTACGATATCCCTTAGCTTTTACTACAAATGTGTTTTCTGCACGGCGCATGCGTCACGTGGTCACGTGACCCGCTGAGCTCAGAAGCTATGGCGCTAGCGCGGCTATTATTATCAACACATCCGGTGTGTTATTTTCAAAGTAAAGCGAGGATAGTGATCGTTGAAACAATTGCTTCTGCTTCAAATAATAATGTCCCCTCATAATCGAATCGCAATATTCTCCATAGTCACTATTTCAAAACATTCACAAATGTTTTTTGATATCTGCAAGACCTTTATTCAATAAATAATTGTGGATTTAATTAGTATTTATTTAAAATTATAATTATTTGTATATACACCTGGTACATATGAATACTGCACACATCGAGTACTTTTAAGTCTAAATTCATTTTAAAATTCAGTCAAATGGAGATCATTGAATGAAAGCCAGAAAGCAAAAGCAGAGGGATAACCTGGAGATAAGTCTCCTCTTCTAAAAGATAAATACAAGAAAATGCCATGTGTGTGTGTGTGTGTGTGTGTGTGTGTGTGTGTGTGTGTGTGTGTGTGTGAGAGAGTCCACTATTACCGCCTACTCTTTCAACCAATAGGTTTATTTATTTATTGTGCTTGTCAGGACCTGACCAGCTTTAATTCCCCTCACTGGTAACATGGATGTTTTTGCTTCTGCCTTCTATGCAGTCACTGAACAGACTCAACCGGTGCCCCAACAAAACCTTTAAGCAGA
>OMKN01019935.1:1753-20553 GCA_900302345.1 Melanonus zugmayeri
CAACTCCGCTGTTTCTCAGATTTTTCAATGTGACCTACCTACTCCAGGCTTCTTCTCTATATCTATATTGGTCCCATACACAGACAGCATAAATTAATACATTTACAGGAAAACCAAACCCTAAAACTATTGTTATTATTACTATTAATAATAATAATAATTATTATTATTATTATTATTTTAGGTGAAAAGTGACTGTGGAGTGTGTGTGGTTGGTGGTTGGTTTAAGCAGCCTCACCTGGCCTGAGTCAGGATGATTACACTCTGGGTCTGGGTGAGGCTGCATACCTGTGGTGCATCCAGTAATCAAGGCACACAGGATAAACCAGCCGTCACCACACACACTCAGGAGGAGCTCTGACATGTCAGCAGTTACCACCTGCTCTGGCTGTAACATCTTGCCAACTCTCCAATAAACTGGTTTACAACATCTACCCGTGTCCTGTGAGCCCAGAAAAGCCACTTGGTGGAGTGTGGGAGGGTCGGCCGTGATGCAGTTATATTGTAGCGCTATGGATTGATCCTGGTCCAAATCTCGACTTAAATACTCACAGTTAAAAAACGTAGGATAAGATGTAAATACGGACTCAGACTGGGGCTACATGGACCATTATGACATTTTGTTAGTGGGTGGGGACTAGCTCAAATGAGGGTGTTTGGTTTTCCTTGCTTAAGAACGTATCTAAATGATGACATTCAGAAGGTTTTATTTTGAAGGCCTAGAGTAAGCCGGATACCGATCAGTGAAAACATCTTCACATTTTCTGTGATTAGGGTCAACAGCCGCAATCTATGCCAACATTGATTTTTCATGGCAACTACTTTTCTGTTTGGAGAGTACTTGGCTCTCCCCACCTTTTTATTATATTTGATAAGTTATTTTTACACAGGCTTTCCGCACGGAGTTCACGGTCTCCTTCAGGTCAGTTAAAAAGCTGCATTCTCATGGTCACATCCTTTCTGCGGTGCCTTAGAAATCGGATAGGATGGCTACGCAAAAAACAGTGTCCATATTCATTAATGAGTGGCAGGCATACACTCATAAAACATGTCATTAGGAGAGAGAGAGAGAGAGAGAGAGAGAGAGAGAGAGAGAGAGCGTGATGGGGAGATGATCCATTCTCTGTGATATGTGCACAGGCAAGAAAATGATAGAGAGAGGTAGCGGGGAGTCGAGTGAAAAATCATTTCCTTCTCTCTTATCTGCAGCAAAAGAACGCAGGACCTTATTAGTGGAGGTCTGACAGATAGCAACAATTGCACACGTTTAACCTTCTCCGTATGGATCCCTGCACTGAAGCCAGCCCTCGTTTGACTGTAAACTGAGTGATTCAAGTTTGTGTGTGTGTAGGCGTCTTGTGTGCTTTTGCCTTTCTTTCTGCACAGTACAGTTTGACTTCGTGCATACTTATGAAGACCACCGCAAACAAACCCACCCAGCGAAGATCAGCTCGTGCTGTCGAGGTTAAGGCAGTTTCTAGCTGTGGGGAGGGCGCACATGTCTCTCTGTGGTAGCTCAGCTGTGTGTGATGGGAGTCAACAAAACCCCACCTTTTTTTGTTAACACATTTACACGTGTTTCAAATCCCTCTCATTTCCGTGTTTTTCCTCTCTCTATCTCCCTCTCCCTCTTCTGTACTCCTTGCTTAGGATGTTACAAGGTCTAATTCATGCCATTTCCATAATCAGCTTGAAGACACCATGCACAAGGACACACACTCAGACACACACACACACTAATGTGTGCAGGCTGAAGCAGAGCGCAACGTTCCAACATTCTTCTTTTATTAGATTATTATTGTTAAAAGATTCACAGTGTCTTTGGGAGTTCATGTGGATGTGTGTGTGTGTTCTGGCCATGTCCTTATTCCTGCTGGCTCGCGTGTGTGTTTATCGCTTGCAAAGTTGTGCAAAACTCGGGGTGTGAAATGAATGTCGGCATAGCGGGGAATACGTAAACATATATCTACCGTCGGATAACCTCTCCCTATTTAGTGCTCCGTCATTTGACCTTCCTATGCACACCTCCGCTTTCTCTAATTCCACCTCGTTCTCCCTGCACTGTTTTCCCTCTCCCTCTCGCTGAATACTTCATTATTTCTCTATCTCTCCCACCTTGTCCCCTTACCTCCCATCTCTGGGGGCAGAAGTAGTCACCTCATTATGGGCTACCTAATGTTGCAGGTAATTAGACTGTCCCTGGCTGCATAGTAAAGGCACGCGGAGCAAGGGAAGAGGCACAGTGACACCACGACTGCCTCTTTAATATATGCTAATAGAAAAGACATTTATCTGCATAGTTTTACATAAGAAAGGAGCCATCTGTCTGGGGCTTTTAATAATTTTCTCTTAAAACAGTGACAGAAAGTCATAACTTACCTTTTACACATAATAACATTTGCACTCTTATCTTTCCCAGTGTGATCCATAAAAAAAAAGATTAATTAAAGAACGGGAAAAGAATGGGATATGGATAGAGACAGGTGTAGCACGATGGGAGCCGTGAGAGAAGGGCTGAGTTTCATGGCCATAATTTATGCTGCCAGTCAATTAAAAGGGAATTTCGACGATTTTCCACCGGCTTTGTATTATTCCAACGTGGGTGATATATGCAAATGAACAGTGTTTACCTTTCCTCCATGTTGCCTGCACCCAGATCTCCCCTACTTTTGTCCACCGGATGGCGTCATCTGGCGTCATCTTACCCCAACTCCGTCATCAGTTGGGGTAAGATTTTGCATTTGTGCTGAGCTTTGCCCCAGAGACACCGAGAGTATCAGCAACAACTGCAGGTGTTTTTCACACTGTATCTCTAATGCGGGAGAGAGATAAGGTTGAAAAGCGTAAAAGTTATCCTTTAAAATTAAATGTTAATCTCAGTGATCACATTGGCACTCCTACACTTTATATTTATATTTCTGGAGCTGCTGTTAGTGTTTTTTACTGTTATGTATATTTGTGTTATTTTTGCCATTTTCCTTGCTACTTTTGCCCTTATTTATGGCTCTTTTAAAAAATTTAATATTTTTTTATGCCAACTACGTAGTTGTTGCTGCCATGTCCTCAGAATGTCACTGTTCTGAATGACCCTGTGCATTTGATAAAGAAAACACTTTATTACTGAAATAAATTACTCACTAAAAGTGAGCGAGATGATTAAGACAATAGCACCAGTGTATTTTTGTTCATTTCATTATGCCAAAAAGAACATCATTAATATGCCCCACGTATCTGTTTGGTCTTTATGCAGGAAGCCCTGACCTGACCTAATGTGTGCCAGCCGTACGACCCCACAAGTAAAAGGTGAACGGAGATTCTTTAGCAAAAGCACTCTGACTAAAGTGGACATTTTCAATCCTGCATTTGCAATCGTAATGGCCTTCTGTCAAACATATATGTGGGAGTTGAAAAACCATCTCAACTCATTGCACTGTATTTCAGGAAAATGAGCAAATGTTTGAATGCATTATTCAAAAATATGTCCTTGACCCTTTTGCCATCAGCTCCATTAAGCGAATCCCTGCATTTTCATTGGCCAGTGTACAGCATTAAGCAAAGAGCCACTCTGGTTAAAATTGGTCAGCAGTCAAAGGTCAATTACGAAAAGATTATGACAGGAATTAGGATTTGGGAGATAGTAGATGGATGCTTGGTTGTCAAGCAAAATGTTTTATTTTGTATTTTTTAACCTCAACCATGAGTATGTGTGTGTGTGTGTTATTTCTTTCTTTCTCCTTACACCCTTTTGTGTGTGTGTGTGTGTGTGTGTATGTATGTGTGTGTGTGTGTGTCCTTTCTTTCTTTCTTCTTACACCCTTTTGTGTGTGTGTGTGCAATATGGAAACAGGATAGAACATACAAGAGAATTCATAATCTGTGAGACATGTCCGTGCTCATACGCAAATGTGCTGTCTGAGCTAATATGTAATTCCCGGCCGTGCACTTTTCACAAACCTTCACTGGCTCAGAAGTATTTGATGGGTGTATGCAGCCAGATGCCCTCGGACCAATCCTTTGATAATGCATCTGTGTGAAACGGGCATAAAGCGAACAGGGAAATAAAACAACATCACAACTGAGACGAATTAGGGGGAAGATTGTGCAAAAGATGCATTTGCAGTGACTCCAATTTTCTTCTGGTCAAGCAAGCGTGAGAATGCTTAACTAGATCTAACCAGGGCCAAGGAGGATGCAAAACTGTTTTATCTCTCATTCCCATTATACTATTACAGTACTGCAACAGACTGATGGCGGTGGTGTGTGGCTAATGTAATCACTTATGGACCTTGAGGGCCAAATCGGCTTGTTTGTATCGTGTTTGGTCAGCCACTCGAAAGCCTCAGCACAGACACACACACACGTACGCATATCATGAACGCAGACACACAGATACACACACATGCACAAACGAATCCACGCACACACACGCTCACACACACCCACAGTAAAATGCGTACGCATAATCTGCAGGCAAACATATTGGACGAGAAAGCCTTAACAACATGTAAACAAAGGGGCCATTAGCTCCTGGAGCCTGACTGCTATTGAACATCCATTATATCTGCTATTTGACCACAGCAGCAAGAGAGAGGACACATAGACCCTTGTTCCTATGGGGTTTCAAACTCGAGGGATCTCGAGGGACACATCCGCCAATCAAAATGAGTTGATTCAATTAAACGCCAATTCCAACGTGTCCTCGGTCACCAGTAGTCTGTTTCTTCAGAGAAATGACTTGACCCTTGACTGACCCAGAGACCCTCACAGCACACCAACATACACACATAGACGGACACGTTGAGAACATCAATGGGTCGGGTTGAACGGGTCGGGTATAGCGATAAAGGAAGACACCCAGGGGCCGGATCCTCCTCTCCACGCAGTGTGTCTAAGTAATGTAGTGCAGTAATCAGGGTTCTTCTTTCTGTCTTCTTTTTCCTTACTTCTTTAAATAGTACCCATTAAATCTTCTGAGAAATGTTCATTTGCCATTATCCTCAACGTTTCACACATCTTAGAGACACTTGTGCCTTTGTGGTCCTTATTTGTGATTACCTTTAAATCAACTGATAGCCCCTCGGGTCCCTTTAGATAGTCGGGAATTAAGGAATGAGTAGGATTCTCAATACTGTGACTATTGCTTATTTTGTATTTATGGTTGTTTCATGACAGTTGTCTTTGTAGCTTCTGTCTGTATTCTCATCTAAGCATTCTTAGAAAAAGATCTTGGTAGCCAGCTAGGATTTAGCAAACCGTTGTGTATTGGTAATTCATGTAACCCATTCATATGCTGTAGCTTCTGTCTTAGATGCAAGCTTTGCCAACGTGTACTGGTCAATATGATGAATGTAATAGCACAACATCTGCACATAGCGACGTCAAACTCCTGTTCCCTGAGTTGCAGGAGCCAATCACATTCAGTCTCTTCTACTTTTTGAAAGTGCTTTATCCACCAGCTTGCCAGAGCCTACCTTGACTCGTTCTCTCAACACCTCTGCCATGGAAATGGATTCTGATCCCAGAAGCCTTCTCTATGGTGGGCACATCCCCCGGGTTTAGGAGTTACTATAATGGTTCCTTCCATCTTTTGAAAATATCCCCCAGTTGAGGTCAGAGTTTCCCTTCACTTGCTGAGAACAGTTTTTCCCTGTCCGACAGAAAGTAATTCTCTGTGGCCGTACCGAATCCTCTGTAGCTGCAGTCTTTTTTTCTTTTCTTTTTTACCTTTCAGTGCCATCTCTGAAAGTATACCTTTCATCAGAGATTTGTTTTACCTTTTCTGCTAATCTACAGAGTATGTACAAATGTACATACTGTACAAGGAGGAATTTATATTTGGATAATACTCCTGATTTATATATTACATGACTTTCTAATTGTTTCTGAAATCATTGCAACCTAGACACGGCGCGAAGGTCAGAATGTAAAAGCAGATTCTATAAATCCTTTTACTAAAGGGGAACGTGCACTCTGTCCTATTTAACATTGAAAGAGGTTACATTTAAAGGACACAAAACTTCCATTCTTTTTAATATAGAAGTTGAACTGGCTTATTTAGCTTATTTAGTCATTTCCTTTCAACTCTTGGGACATAGAGAATGATCCACATTAGTTTGACTGATATAACTTATAAAGCACAGTCTTGTGGGAATACCATTGCATACTTGACCATGGCCATGTGTTACATCAAAAGTCAACAAAAAAAGAAGCAACCTTCCGTTTGATAGATTGGATGTTAAATTTCAACGTTTTTCTTCCCTGGCCACTAATAATTTGGTTCATGGTGCATGGCAAAACGTTTCTGGAAAACCACCACCAGCAATTTAATCTATCACCGTTCCACATTTCAGGGGCTAAGCCTCAGGGGCGTTGCCACTGGCTCTGTAACAAAGCCAATGGCCGGGCTGTGGAATTTGGCTCCCGTCATCTACGGCCGGCCTGTCTGAAGCCAGGCGGGCGCTGTACGGATTGGGGCTGATTTAAAACCTGATTTGGCCTTGCTAGCACATTGCATTCATTTTCTTCTTCACTCTGGTTAACCTGGCTCTTGTTTTCTCACAAAGATATGAACTGCCAGTTGCTGTCTCCATTATAAACACAAGCTTTCTTTTTCTGATGCAAAAACAACTGCAGCCACAACAACAACAACATACAAAAATGGGCAAAGACCTACCTGACTCTAACACAGTGTGATCCTATCAGGACCATTGAGGAAATTAGTTTACGGTGGCGAATGAATGGAAGCAATGACAAAGAATGGAAGAGGAGTCTGTAAAATATAGGGAGTGAAATAAAATACTTGAGTATGTCCATCACGGCAGTTTGTTAAATGCAATTATTTTCTCAGGATTACGTTTCTATATATCATCGTCATCCGGTGGAAACCTTGTATGTCCAAGACTTTTCAGGAAATTTCAAAGTTGGTATTGTGTCTTTATATACGGTCAGATATGTGCATGTGTCATTATATTATGAATATTTTACCAAAATCAAGCTCAAATGGAGTTATGAGCGTCTGATCAAAGAACCAGAGACAGTCTCCTGCTGTGTATGGAGGCGGGGTGGAGCTATGAGGCTTTGCCGACAGCTTAAAACTTTTCATTGGTTCAATATTTGTAAAACCCAAACATAAAGGGTGACCAATAGGTGACCAAAAGAATTCAAATGACAAATTATGGAGATACAAGGTTTCCACCCAACAGCGACAATATGCTCCTACTTCTCTCCTCTGAATGGCACTGTGTTGGACATCTGATACATTAAATGATAGTATTCCATCCATAATAAAAGCTTTAAGTTTAATTGTCCTTTTACATCTGTCTGTCTATATTACTGTCAAACAGTAATGCATATAGTTGTTTTGTCAGTTAACTTTAGCCAGTTTGAGGCATTGCCTTCTTCCCTGAAACAAAGTAGTGCAGTCCTGAGCATGTTTCACAATTTTACAATTTCCACTGACAGGAAATATCCTGTACATTATTAATGGTATTATTAATGGTTTGAACATGAAAGGAAACGGGTTCCTTCTCATTCACTCTTCCAAGTTAAATAGTTTTAATAAAGTAAAATCATAAATGCTAGCTCCTTGAATGAAGTATTAAATTGCATATTCTATGTCTGTGCATGTCCCTGTCTCTGCTGGGACATGCACAGACATCATTCTATGTTTCAATAACATTTTGTAATCTGATCATTTATCCAATATGGATCAAACGCAATCAGTCATCCTCCCAGACCGCCTCCATTTGCTTTTTTAACATTTCTGGTTTTTATCTCTTATCACGAACTCTGGTTGGACTGTCTGTCCTTTTATTGCATTACTAATACAAAGTCTTACATTGCCCAAACATTTGTGCCCACAACTGTCATTGTCACATCATCCACCATTATATATCGAGTGCAAATAGGAGCGAGTGCAGTAGAGGTAGAGCGGGTTGTTTGGCAACCAGAAGGTTGCTGGTTCAATCCCTGGCTCCCCCTAGCCAAGTGTCAAGGTGTCCCTGCTCCCGACTAGCTGGCTGTTGCCTTGCATGGTTGACCCCAACGTCGGTGTATGAGTGTGTATGTGTGTATTGATGGGTGAATGCGAGGCACAAATTGTAAAGCGCTTTGAATGGCCACTGGTTAGAAAAGCACTATCTAAGTCCATTTATATTTATTTATATTCATGTTGTTTGAACCCTCGGCCAGGTGTGCATACATCACATTCTTTGTCATAATGTTAACCTAACGCTAGCTCACATCTCATCCACAGCTAAAGAGACGGTTTGGTGGAAGTGTGATTTCAAGTTTGGTTAAAGGTGAATGTGTGCCTAGAAAGTGATTTGTGCCCAATTCAACTTGGAACATGATAACAGAAGCCTAGGGAAGAGAAACACATGTTGGCACGCCCCACGATAACACCACCACCGACTTGAAAGGAGTGTGTGTGTGTTTGTGTGGTGTGTGTGCTAGAGGAAGTACATGCAGTGTAATGTTTGCACTGGGGATCATATAGATACAAAAAACAAGTCTATAAAAGACATCAGAGAGAGGAAATTAAAAGAGAGTCTTTCTGGATGCACAGCTCTTGGCATTTGGTCAGCAGCTCAGTCCATAATGAGCGTCACACAGTGAAGGCTCTGCCTGTATCAGTTTTTCCCGAATAAGCGTAATGTAAACTATTTAAATACATGACAACCAGCTGGATATGGATGGCAGAGGCACACACTGGTTTCCTGATGTGCTGAAGGGGAGCAAAAGCGAAATAATTTCTAATGTAGAAAAATACTTATAGGCTATGTCAGAATATAGCTCTGATAATGTTCCAGATAAATATGATTTTTTTCTTAGAATCATTTGGATTTATTGTAAATACAACAAAAGGAGTTTTATTTTATGTTCTAGCAGAAAGCATATTTCTTAGTTTTCAAACTGTTTGTATTTGGTAGAGCTACAAGGTCAAGGTTAGTTTAGAGCTTCATCAGTTAAGCTGCTTAATGATTTAAAACATTTACAACATCGTTCTTGCATCAGACGGAAACATGTGTGTGTGTGTGTGTGAGAGTGTGTGTGTGTGTGGGAGGATATTATGCCACGGTAATTGACATAGTTATCTTAATTTTCATCATAGGACCGATGAACCAGAACTCATATGAATTCATAACGCAATAATATTCATTATGCATAGTGGATTACACAAAGATAATAGAACATACATTATAGTCAAAGTACTTTTGACCTGGTAACACTAATAAAAATGAAACAGTATCTGAGGAATTAACTGATTAGTACAAATGTAATTCAACCGGACGATTTTTGAGACAATTCTATTGGGATGATAGAAAAGTATAAAGGTCATAAAGTACGGCATACTTTAAAACCTTGGAGGAGTCAGTAGCCTATACATGTAAGAATGTCAATGATGATAATAAATAAATAAATGAAAAATAAAATAAAATATATCTGAGAAAAGAGATTATTCTAGTCCAGTATTACGATCAAGTGAAACATCAGGGACGGTACCAATAATTATTGTCACGCGATATCACAATTACCTACATGTACCTGACATGATTTCACAATCCCAAGAGAGACAAAATGTCCCTCGGGAATTCATTTGAATCTCTGGTTACACTTTGTTACAGATATACTACAGCGAAAGAAAAAGAAGGACGAGAAGGAAATAAGGACCATTATTTTATGCAATTCAGTTCTCTCTTCTTTTGATAGTTGTCTTTTCTTCTCTCCCCTTTTTTCCTTGGTAATAATGTATTAAAACCAGTATTTATTTCCTTCCTCGACTCCATATACCAACTGTGAGAGTGTGTCAGTGTCAGAGCTGTTGTTGTGCGTCCAAGCGCTGCACCCAGTCTGACCAGGTGCAGCATCCTCCCATGTTGGTCCCATCATAGTTAATAGCAAAAATGTAAAACTGTGAACACACAAGTAAAGGAGAATACGTAAGGGATCATTCCTGATAATGGACACCTCAAAGGGCATTATCCCGCTTGCATGGTCACTTACCAAAGATTAAGAACAAGGTTTGCTTTATATTTTGGGGCAATTCACTCTAAAAATACAAACTTTTGGGCAGCGCTTTATCTGGTTCCCTGGAAACACCCGTGGGTCTGACTACTACCTGGAACACAAGTAGTCTCACCCATACACTCCTACACAATGCAAACAGTAGTTTACGACTCCACCTTAGATACCTTAGATACCTTAGATACCTTAGATACGACTTCATGGTCATTTACACTGCGGCAGATGGAGCAGTTTCATAAAATATGTTTTATTGTAATTGGTTAACTACAAACCTGCATAATGTATATATAATAATGTGATAATGTTGTAATAATGCGAGCAAACACAATTCCCGCTGTGTATTATTATACCCCCTCCCCTTCATTGATCTGCCGACGAGCACAACGTTACAGCGGTAGCGGACACCATTAGGCTAGCCAGCCAGCTCTCTTTTTGGTTTTATTTCATTGAAGTTAATGATGCTAAAAAACTTAGGTTGTCTAGTCGCCCGTTTCAGCCGTCTTGGACAAACGAATTCGGATTTATTTCACAAAAGGCTGTGTGTGCTCTCTGCTGTGAACATGTCGCCCGTCGAACTTCAAGTGCACGGCGTCAAAAAGTTCAAAGATGAGGCGGATGAGGCTGAATGACTCCAGAGGCCAGAGGCCCAGGACCAGGAGCAAAGCACTGTGTTTACAACCAGATGCAGTCAAACATCAAGCTACACAAGGCAGCTATAAAGTCCCGCGGCGTATTGCTAAACACGGGAAGCCTTTCACAGATGGAGAATATAGAAAGGAGGCTTTCCTCAGCAGTTCGGAGGTTATTGCTGGATTACCAAACAAAGACACGATCATCTCCAGAATTAAAGAAATGCCTGTTTCCGCGTGAACTGTAGAAAGGCGCATTACTGATATGGCTGAAAACACACCGTTGCAGTGAAAGATGCTTTGGTGTTCAGCTCTTGGTGAGAGCGTGGATATACAGACGTTCCACGTCTAGCGGTGGTTGCAAGATACTGCGACGCCGCAGAGATACGTGAAGTGCGGTGGAGTGGAAGTCCTTGTGAATACTGTCCATCTCCTCCAGCAGAGATTTGAACTGTCGCTGTGTCAAAGAGGAGCGAGCAACAAGGTAGTTGGTAATTTTGACCACTTCAGCCATCACGCTATTAAGATCAGACTTTGAAATGTTTGCACACATGTTCCTGGTGAATAATGCAATAGAACTTCATCACAGGATGACCCATTTGATTTTCAATCAGATTAACAAATCCCCTGTGCTTGCCCACCATGGCAGTCTGTGGTAACAGCAAATATTTTCCTGATATCAACCCTCCTCTCCTCAAAATGATGAGTAAAGGCTTTTGCCACATCATCCCCTTTAGAGGTAGCTTGGGCTTTAAACAACAAAGTTCCTTCCTTCATACATTCGGGCACAGTTGATAAAGTCATTGTGTGTGTGTGTGCAGAGCACAGACGATCTTTTGGCATTTGGACTCCAGACGGGGAAATGAGCAGCAGCAGTAAATAAATAAATGTGCATTATGAATCAGAGCTGGCACGCAGGTCTGGGAAGTGGCACGGGACACCCTAAAGGTTGCCCACCCCTGGTGCAAACAACACACTTAATATGCACAACAGTACCGTTGGGTTGGGACCGGGACACAGATCACACATATTACTACTATTATTACGTATTACGGTGACAGGCTGGACAGTGAGATCCTGACGAATACTCAGTTTGTCACGTCGTTACGTTCCTCTTCATCAACGTAAATGTGATGAAACAACATTCATAACAACATGTACTTGCAAACTGTGCCGTTTTATGGGCTTAAAATAATTAAGAATTAAGTGTGCTTGTTTGATTACATTTTTCTGCATGAGTGCATGACTCCCTGTCAAAACCAGAGAATAAGAAATGCTACTCCAAAGCGCTACCGAGAGGCCGGAGACACGAGGAGATAAACAACACGGTGGTAAAGACTTGACCCTCACGCAGGAGCGTTCGGTATACCGTTTGTCACCGTCTGCCCATTGCTGGACACTGCAGACAACAAGACAACTTCATATTATGGAGCCAGGCAGCAAAATCAAAACCTCACAGAGAACAACTCTTTGGTGAAACACAAAAGCCCATGCTGATGATTTTCTTTCGTAGTTTCTGATTGATGTAATTTGTCACCGTACCCCTGAACGACCCCTGAATCACAGGTGTTTCAATGATCAACCAGCACCAGGCATTAGTCACAGCCCTACAGCATTGCTTTGCATATTTGGATCTTCATTATCCTAATATTTGGAAAAACGAGAAACTGAATTAGCACAGTGCCTCAGGAATAACAAATACATCCACCATTTAATATTAAATATTACCTTAACTTTTTATTTTAACACACTGTTAACTGATGAGGAATCACAGAGGATGGGTTTGCTTTCCGCTGCTGGTCACATTGCATGAAGGGTGCCAGGATATGGAACCATGCTACAGAAAGAGGAACAAAAATGTGGAGCAAAGCCCTCTCACTCTCCCCAGCTTGTCCTGTCACAGTTAAGCTCTGCTGAATTCAAAACCGGGGGGGGCCCCCGGGCCGCTCCACACACTCATTTTCTAATAATTCACACTCACAACACAAAGAGTTGATTTGAATTTGAGGCAGGTGCACATTAGTCTGAAAGACTATGACAGCCTATGACCAGCAACCCAAGAAGGAGAAAGATAGAGGGAAAGGGGAGAGAGAGAGAAAATGGACAATAAAAAAAAAGCTCTCTTTATTTTCATTTTCTGTGTTTGCCTCTCTCTCTCTCTCCCTCTCTCTGTGTCTCTCTCTGTCTCTCTATCTCACTCTCTCTGTGAAGGCAGATAAGTGGAACCATAAAGGTTAGTCAGCAGCATAGCTGTTTTCCTGTTAACCCTGCGGGACTCGCTCTCGTTTGGTAACCAGGCTTGGTTGTGCGGAAAACAAAAAAACAAAACATTGTTATTCAAAAGAAGTAATGTCCTAGAGCGGAGAAGGAGCAATTGTAATTCTGTAGGGCAAAAAAGGTCACGCACAATCAAAGATAAAAATATATTTCACCAGGACACAACAACACATAACTAGCTCTCCGCTATAGGGCCTATTTTTCTATCACTGTATCGTTGCAGATGCCCAGAGGCTGTTGCTCACGATCACATTTAATTCTAAACAAAATATTCTGATGATAGTCGTTGTTTTCTTCAGGCGGATACTCCCACTGTAATATATTCATACACTCCACGTTGGCCCTTTAACATCAAATGGTCTTTTATGTTTGTGAGTGCACACCCCCCCCCAAAAAACAACACACCTGGATGCAGTGACACAAATGCACACGCCCCTGAACATACCCACACACACCCACACACACACACCAAATACTCAACCTAAACAGTTTTTTTTGTTTCAGATTCAGAACCGTTGCAGATCCCTGATGTATAAAAGACAAAACCTGAACTGTCTTAGACTATTAGATGTTTCTGCTCACAGGAAACAAAATATATGCTATATGCAATAATGATATACAGTATCCTAAATACAGTCCCAGTTTAATGGAAATGGTTTTACATAAATTAGCTAAGATGCTAATTACTTGGAATACAAATGTACTTTTCAAGGCCATGTGTCCCGTGCCATATATCTGCCATTGAGTTAGAGTGAAGGGTTCACGTGGCTCCTGGGAGTACATGTAGGAGGACACGGGCCAGTGCTCTTTTGTAAGGTACATCTTTTTAAGATAGGGTCTGCGGTGTGTGTGTGTGTGTAATTGCGTGTGTGTGTGTGTATGAGCACCGTGCAGGTTGGCAAGCTGTCTAGGTTAATGAATGTGGGGAAAGTATCTAGCAAATGGATAAAAAAATAATATTAAATTATATAATAAAATTCGTTTTTTTACTTTCAAATTATAGCTGGGTGCGTTTTTGTAGTGCAACGTGCACACCAAACCCAAAATCTAACTTGACCGTAACATGACAAGCGCTAGAGCTAGAGTGAATGGCACTTAGAACCGCAGTGACAAGAGCGTCAAGCATCGAGAATAATTAAAAATACCAAAATAATTTCTGTGGCACACTTGGTGCTCCAACATCGTTCCCAGTCCCTTGGACGTAAAATATTCTAACCAAATGAGAAGGCGGTGGCCCATCATTCCTGTTGATAGGAGGGTTTTCCACCCCAGTGGCCTCAAGGCTTAAAGATCTCGACATTGCAATTCGACCCCCTGTCCCCTGTAGCGCTCGTGTTTGTCTTACCACTAGATTTGCTGCATCCTCTCTCCACACATGAGGCCAACCTGCACGGTGCTCCTTAAAAGACACAGAGGAGATGAAGGGTAAACTTTATTTCCCGGTACTTCAGATCAAAACATTGTCTGGGCCCACTCTCATCACCATAGTGTTATAATGATTACTCAATCTGTTTACATTGATTACGAAACACATCTTAAGACCCTAGATAGGGTATTGAGGCAATCACTTCAAAGCCCTCTCAAAGGGGTTTTGCAAAAGCTTTTCCATTTCTTATGCGGCATCTTACTACAAATATAGTCCTCTTTGGTTGGACCACAGGGGTCAGCCTTAGAAATTGACTTGTCCGTGACTGAGCGATGAAAGTTTGCTGAGTGATGAAGTTACACCATTGGTGCGGCCGAGTGATGAAGTTACACCACTGTTGTAGCTGAGTGGGTTTCCTTCCTCAGAAGGCGTTTACAGCGCTTACACTCAGCTCATTCCACGCTACGAACTGAATATTTTGCTGCTCCTGGATAATATAATATAATATATATAATACTATAATACAACCGAAGACCAACAAGAGAAAGAGAGGCATGAGGGAGAGCAAATAACAATCACTCAAAACACTCAGAGCGAGTCTTAGGAAAACGAGAGACATCCGCAGATAGAAACAGATGAAAGAGCAGTGGGAGTTAACACATAATTAGTTCGTTAGTTATAATTCAAATTCAAATAAGTTCTCTTTCAAATCAAACATCCCAAGATATGAGTGGAAAGTATTGTTCTTGTTATTGCATTTATAACCTTTTTTTTCAATTGTAGCTTAACCATGTCATGCGATATGCTACAACAAATATTACTGGGACCACTCCAGAAAATTGCAGATGAACATTTAATATCCAGGAATTCACATTATAGACACTGACTAGCTCTGCAAAAAATTTGCCACAATTTGTTACAGAGAAATGTGAAAGTCATAGCCTACTGGTGTTTCAGACTGAGCTGTTTGGTTTGAGCAAAGACATTTTTGATGACCTGCTGTGGCTTTTTCAGTCGCTTTGCTGAAGTTCGATTTTTGGGGGATTTGCTGAGAATGTGACCCAGAGGCAACTGGAACATGTATTATGTGCTGTGTATAGTTATAATCCAACTGGAACATGTATTATGTACTGTGTATAGTTATAATCCAACTGGGACATGTATTATGTGCTGTGTATAGTTATTGTCCAACTGGAACATGTATTTGCAGAGAAGTGTGTTACAGCCTCCATGCACCCATCTTCAATTGTATGTGGATAGCACAGAGTTTCTATAATGAAAAGGTAAAAGCTGTGGTATACATGAAACACAAACCACTAAATCCAACAGATCTCCGATAGACAGATGGAACAAAAGACGGATAGATGGATCGATGGATAGTGGGGCCAGAAAAGACACAACCAAGTGTGTGCTAAGTCCATACAGCGTGACAACAGTTTGGAAACCCGCGGTGACAATACTGAGAGAGTGCAGGGAACTCTTAACAACAGGGTTATCATGGCCGCCCGACAGGCCGTGTGAAACTCCAGGACAAGGTGAAGATTGCTATTTGACACATAGACTATGCGGGGTGTCACCTGCCATCTCGTCATCTGTGTGCATCCAAAATAGCAGTCAGTGCTGTGGGTTTTAACTATGTAGGACACATGGATATAGTTGCCGACGCATGCTTGCAAAGAGTAGCCTAATTTAAACCTGCATTATGTAATTTTTCTACTACCGTTATTTACTCCATTAAAAAAATATCTGAACTAGAAAGTGTCTCAAGAATAAAACCATCCACGAGACAATCCCCCTTAGAATTTTTCTCGATGTTGTTTTATTCTGGTCCACTTTTGCTCTTTTATGCGTCCACGGTAAAAAAAATAAAAGGAAAATATCCTACGGTCACAAGCCAACATAAAAAAGGATTGTGTGGAGAATGATAATGCCGTCACTCTCAGCTTTTTTTGGCCCAAAAAGGACCAATTTCTTACTCTGAGAGGCTTGATAACTACAGAGCCAGATTTTTTTTATTTTTGTATTTAGGACATTTATTTTTGTTATTTTGATCTGAGGGTAGCCCCTTGACATGAATTATCTGGTTTTTGAGGGCATCAACAACATAGGTACACATAACAAGAGAAGCTAACAAACTACAATATATATATATATACTGTATATATATATACACGGAAGCTCTCACATCCCAACCAGTCAGATATGTGATGAATTTGCACAAAGCTTTTTGAACAATAATCACATTGTCAAGCACAATAATCCATACTCCATGACAGACTTACTATTTTCTAATTTTACTAAATTAATTAGCATTTTTTAAAGGTACTCATAAATCATGAATTCCTTCTCATTACTGACCCCTTTGGTCAGTAAGTGAACTGCAGCCTGCTGGAGCTCCATGGGTTGAGACAATATCAATCATAATCTAATGTTAGTTATAATCATAAAATAAAACGTGGTGTGAGTGGATATAATGCAAAGTAAAAAGTTCTAAAATAAGTTTTTGCCGCTATCCACGCTTAGACGTCACTTCCTTCCTTTTTCCCAGCAAAACCAGCCCGGTTCAAATATAGAAATCAGCCCACTGACTGTTGTACACAACGGAGAGAGTCGGGGAAGGTCTAATTTTTTAAGTTAAATTACTACATGTTCATATATTGACAATTTAAAGTATGCATGTAAAATTCTACATGCAGTCCAAAAATTATGCTACAGCTATACTCATCCATATACTGTATGTTATTTATTAATTAATAAATCATATCTGGTTGTGCAAATTGAGAATTATGAATGGGGCTCATCTTGAATGATAGCCTTTAACTGGAGATCAGATGAACAATTATCTTAAAGTATCACTTATCAATAAGAGTCTGTTATCATTTGGTGCCCTTTTTTATCTTTAATGGCTTCACCAAAAGTGGCTTCTGGCTCATTTAATGATAACAATTATTCAAGCGGGTAGAATGCGCTGCAGCTAAGGTCCAGTGCTTTTGCTCGGTGTAGGTATCGCTGCAGAATGTAATGCCGGGGACTGCGGATGTAAGTCGTCGGTTGAGAGTCGGCCTGTGCCCCGGACCCGGTAGGACTCACTGAGGATTCATCATGACAGAATGTGACCCGGCATTCATTCATCGTCTCAGCAACCACAGCTGGGGAAGCTGGGGAGTAGAAACATACACACACTTCTATCATGGCTTTACAATTTGCTACGGTGTCTACCTCTGTACTTTATGTGTGTGTGTGTGTGTGTGTCCATGTGGGGGTGTATGTATGGATGTGTGTGTGTGTGTGTGTGTGTGTGTGTGTGAGAGAGAGCGAGAGACCAATTAAGGCAGAGAAACCCAAATGCAAAATAAATAAATGCATAAATAAATATGCATTTAAAAGGCATAAATAAATATGCACATGGGAATAGAAAGAGAGCGCACGTGTATGTGTGTGTGTGTGTGTGTGTGTGCGTGCGTACGTGTGCGGATGCATGTGTGTGTGCACGTGTGTGTGTGTGTGTGTGTGTAGAGGGGGGGTAATTATATACTTCAAAAGGAAGTACACCACCAAGCCTACAAAGACCACATTCAACTCTACAAGCAAGCCCTCCACACCGCCTGCTCCACCCACTACACTGATCTCACTGTCTGGCTCCGTCAACCCCAAGGTCCTCTACTCCAGAATAAACAAACTCCTCCAAACCAATTGACAACCTCTCCAAATCCTTTACAATCGACAAATGCAACTCCTTCCTGTCTTTTTTCCAATCTAAAATTACAACCATTTACAATCAACTGGCCACTAGCTTCCCACAGCACTGAAAGTCGCCCTCGTCCTCTCCTCGGACAATGGCTCCCTCAACGTCCCTCATCCTGCTAGACCTCACCGCTGCTTTTGACACCATCAACCACTCCATCCTACTCCAAACCTTGAAATCTCCCTCAACATCATTGGCACTGCCCTCTCCTGGTTGAGATCATACCTCTCCGACAGGCACCGGTTCAACAACATCAGCAACTGCAAATCTGCCTCGGTATCGATGGCTCCACCGTCCACACATCCCCTCACACATCCCTAACCTCGGTGCCATCTTTGACCCTACCCTCTCCTTCGAACACCACGTCAATCAAATAACCCGAACCACCATTCCTCTCCTTTTCTGCCGCCGAAACACTCGTGCATTATTTCATCACCTCCAGAATGGACTATTGCAATAGCATCCTATACGGCACATCCACCAAAGTCATCAGCAAATTCCAACACATACAGAACTCAGCTGCCCGTCTTCTTACTCCCTCCCACACCAGAGACCACATCACCCCCCATCCTGAAATCCCTCCACCGGCTACCCGTCAAACAGCGCATCGACTTCAAACCGCTCCTTTACCACCTACAAAGCTCTCCATAACCTGGCACCTTCCTACCTGACTGACCTCTTACACCACCACGCACCCACCCGAGCCCTCCGATCTGCTGATGCAAACCTCCTGGCACCCCCCCCCCCCCCCCCCCCC
>OMKN01020012.1:3571-14021 GCA_900302345.1 Melanonus zugmayeri
CCCCCCCCCCCGTGGGTTCCAGTAGTACCTGGTCGAGCGTGGTCTGGGACACCGAGTAGTCCTCGATGCTGAGCCGCTCCTTGTTGCCGGCCACCAGCTGGAAGATGCGCGCCAGGGAGGAGGCGGCGATCTCGTACTGCAGCGTGTTGTAGTGCTTCTCCCGCTGGACACAGCCTGCAAAGCTGCTCTCCATGAAGCTCTCGGCGGGGCCCAGGTCAGGGGAGGCCCCGGGGCCGGACGCCTTGACCTTCATGGTCACCACGTAGCCGTCCCCGAACCTGGAGGAGGTGGTGGCAAGGCAGTTAATAGGACGGATCGATAAACAGAGGCACACACAGATGCATTTATAGATTAGGAAGACAGTTTCGTCAAAACTTAGTTGACTTAAAGTAAATCGTTCTTACGATGAGATTAGATTGTAACATCGATACTAGGTGAACAATATTGTTCAGATTTTCTATTTCCGACCGATGGACGTCATATGGATGGTGGTGTTGTGCGTTGCGCCTGGTCGATCCCGAAGATGATGTCCTCCATCTGCCCTCTTAGCTCTACGTCTAGCTTTCCCTGCTTCCTGGACACCTAGACCCCCCTGTGTCCTCTGTTTACCTTTCTTCCCCCGGCTCAGATATAGTTTCTTCTGAACTATAGTTTCTTCGGGAACTTTGTGAACCCATAAAAATCTCACGCATTGACTACAAAATTCGTACTCTTACATACAAAGCAGTTCACTGTACAGCTCCTGGGCTATCTCCGGGGTTTAAATCACACCCGCCCGCTCTCTCCGCTCTGCTAGCATCCTCTCTCTATTTCCGTTTGTAAATGAAAGACCATGGGTGATGAGGCCTTCTGCCGTAGTGTCCCACGGCAGTGGGCTGCCTTGCCCGAGGTGCTGAGAAATGCACCTACCCTTGACCGCTTTAAAAAACATCATAAAACACACTTCTTCTGGTCTATCTAATCTACCGTTGCTCGGTATGCTCTGGCCATGCTCTTGCCTTCCTTTGCATGTATTGTTCAACTTGCATGTTATTGTATAACCTAGTTTTATTGTGTTCATCTACATGTATTTACTGTGTTAATGTATTTTATTGAGGCTGTTCTATGACGTTTGTCATAGAACAGTTTGTAGCGCTTTTGTTGAGAAAAGCGTGTTATAAATAAAATGTATTATTATTATTGTAAAAAAAAAAGGACACAAAGTGAACAGTTTCCTTTTTTCTTTCATTGAACCTCTTACAAAAAGGTAATACATCTTCTTTGTTAATTGTTGCTTAAATAAATATATCTGTTCCTTTTTAGGAATTTGGGACTAAAAAGACCTTTATAGTGTATCTTATGCACTAGTAAACATACCAAAAATAGCCTATAAGTTAAATAGACCTCTATCTTCACAAACATATAGGACTTAAATAACTGGAGTGAATCCATAGTTATACTGCAATGGGCTCACAGAGCAAAGTAAGTAAGAGTTTGTTCCCTGACCTTTAAAGGTTGATCAAATCATTTAATTGAGACATCAGTAGAGGATAGATAACGGGATATGGTAACCAGTAATTGAAACCTAGATGCAAGAGTGATTTCTGTGATAGAGAGAGACAAGGGCAGAGAGATAGAGGCAGAGAGATAGAGGCAGAGAGATATAGAGATATGGAGGCAGATAAATGGAGGCAGAAAGATAGAGATAGAGGCAGAGTGATAAGAGGCAGAGAGATAGAGGCATTGAGACAGAGGCAGAGAGATAGAGAGAGAGGGAGTCAGAAAAATAGAGAGACGGAGACAGATAGACTTCAACATTCATTTTCAGTTTCAAATGACCGACGATGTCAGGTTTTGTGTGCGCTCCTAGCTCTAATGCATCTCTTATTGAGACTCACAGTGGGTGAGTCCTTACCACTGCTTAGGGCCGTGGTAAGGACTCACCAACCTCATATGCAAACAGTAAAAAAATAAGACAAATAAAGTGCAGTGAGCATTGTAATGGCGGTTACAACTGATCACAAAATGCCACTGTTTACAGGAACTCATCTCTGTCATTTGCTAGAATAATAAGCCATAATACTATATTTACCAAACAATATTGCGATTTTATTTTATTTTCAATAAATGTTTGCGTTATCGTCAATCTATCTTTATTTTTAAAACATTTCCCACGGACCACCTGCACTCCCCTCGTGGACCACAGGTTGGGAAAGAGACGTCAGTTGGGACGTGGTTAGACAGCCGCCCACTGCACTGTTTTCCTATGGAGAAAGCGCCAGCGGGGGGGAACGTGTGCCCAACCGAGATGACTCACGACTACAAGTTGAACTTATTTCACCTTTGACCCAGCGCCCCACATGACATAACACGGCCACCGATTTGCGGTACAGTCCAAATAAGCAGAACATAGGTGACTTTGTGTGTGTGCTTTAAACTTGCTGTGCCCGAGAACAACAGCACCCATCCTCTCTCGCCGCGTCTCAACTGAATATGCCTTTAGGGGGTTAGCGGGGTTGCCATTTGAATATTGGCCCGCAAAGCCCCTTGAGACCAACAAATCCTATCACTGTGATGAAGGCCTTCATAAATAAGACCGGACAACCAATCTATCCTTTATACACTAAAACAACCCTCGGTGTTGTTTTCCATCAAACACCTGATTGAAACACCCCGATTTAAACACCTTTTCAATGTAACACTGCGAGGCAACATGGCGATAATAAATGGCACTATTGGAATACAATACATTTGCCCCCCCCTCCGCCTCAGTGTACGAGGAGCAGACACTCACTTGTATTTAAGCTGCTGTATGCTGCCCAGACACTTGAAGGTCCCGTTCACCATGATGGCCAGTCGAGTGCAGAGAGCCTCACACTCCTCCATGCTGGTGGAGCACAACGACAACAACAACAACAACAGTCATCAGTCTCCATTTTTTAAACACAGCTGTTGGGTTCTTACTTTAATGGCCGACACGTCCCCGCATTCACGGCTCGCGCTGATGAAAACAAGGCAATTCATTATCGCCACGGTCACGGTACAATCACCAACAACATGGCAGCTTTATTAATACATAAAAACATACACAACGGTTAGCCCCCTGTATTGGCCAGCTGGTGCGGCAGGGCGTGTGTGTGTGTGAGATGATGAAGTAATGGAGGAAGTGTGTCAACCTGTGTGAGGTCAGCACCACGGCCCTCCCGTCCTGGATGACGCTCATGATGGCATTCCACAGGAAGCGGCGGGAGTGGGGGTCCATGCCGGTGGTGGGCTCATCCTGAACACAAACACGAGGAGGAGGAGGAGGAGGAGGAGAAGGAGGACGAGTGGCAAACCTGAGGCTCCAAACTCACAAATACATAAAACATTTTTTTTTTTAAATGAACCTAAACAAACCAATCCTAATCTCTCTTCAGCATATGGCAAAGATTCTACTTGCATGCCAGTTTGACTTAGACTGCGCGCTTCGCTCTGCCAATGTATAAAACCTACTAGGCCGGGCTTGACTGAGCACATATGGCTTCCCATCTGGTTCCATAGACCCATTTCATTGACAAATCTCCACATAAAACTCAACAACCCAAACAATGGGGCCCGTGCGTGGGGCGGGAGCTGCCATTGGCCCACTCACCAGCAGCACCAGCGCTGGGCAGCCAATCATGGCGATGGCCGTGGAGAGCTTGCGCTTGTTGCCTCCGCTGTAGGTTCCTGCGCAGCGGCCGGCGTACTCCGTTAGCCCCAGCTTCTGTATGCCCCACTCCGCCACCTGCAGGCCACAGAGGAGGCATGCGGCTCGTTGAATGGACAAGATACTGTGAAGGTTAATTGAGTGTGTGTGTGCATGAGTGCGTGCATAAGTGTGTGTTCGTGTGTGTGTGCATGTTTGTAGATTACACAGTGTCCTTCAACCTTTTATCCAACACTTAATTCAGATTTAGAATGTACAAAAGCAAGATAAATAATAAAAGTGATGATGATGATGATGATGATGATGACAATGCTGCTCTTCAATGCTGATAAAACTATGTTGTTCCGTCTCTCCTTGTCATGTGTCATGAGACATTTAACACGCCAAAGCCAGGTTCCATGTGATGTATGTTATGTAGGAGACATGCGTGGTGGATGAATACAGAACATGCTGGTTCCGGACCCGGGTTCTACTCACCCGGGGGATCTCAGACTCCGGGACACCCCGCAGGCGGGCGTAGAGGTACAGGTGCTCCCTGCCCGTCAGCAGCTCGTCGGTGGCGTCAAACTGGGGGCAGTAGCCCATGTTCTGGTGCACGTCCAGGATATCCGTCAGGATACTGTGTGTGTGTGTATGTGTGTGGGGAGAGCACATGGAGAGAACTTAGACAACACAGAAGAACTTTAGAACAAGACGTGTGTGTGTGTGTGTGTGTAGGCATTTGTGTGTGTGTATTTGTGTATGGGTGTGTGTGTGTGTGTCTATTCAGTGTTATCTTCCCCTCAAGGTCTAACTAAGGTCAACTTTAATGAGACAAAACTGAACAATATCTGCTTTCACGCCCACAGTAGGGAATGTGATTGAGCCTGAGAAGTGTTTTTCTTCTTGTGATTTATTTATGTTTGCTCACAATATTTCAGTGTTTTAGGTCTAGCCTGTATGACTCATTTCATTATTTCTAAACTCTAACATCATGTAAATTCATCTAATGCTGTTTGGCCAGGTCACCCTAGAAATCTCAATGTGTTATCTACCTCAATATTATTATAATGATGAATTCCTAATTATTATTTAAAAAAGTTTGTGTAATTGGTTGAGGCCTTACAAAACAATCCAAAAACTATCCATTGAAAAACTACAGACATAAGTTAGAGTCTTATTTTGTCCTTCTAGATGAAACAGAGTTTCCTCCTTTTGCGGACGCAAATGGAGGAATTAATGAAGAAACAGGAGAGGCTGGAATTTCTACAAGAATTTCTTTACCAGGAGGAAGCCTTCCTGGAGAACTACATGGCCCATCTTGCTTGCAAAGAAAGTTGGTTGGACAAGGAGAAAGAGGTAGAGAACAGAGATGAAGCTGCTGCCTGTGTGTAATGTCTGATAATGTTACAGGATTGTATTACAAAACTGTAATACAACTGTATCTGTGTGTTGGTTGTCTAGAATGGACAAGACTTCCAGGTGCTCTGTGAGATGCTGAGAAGAGAGAAGCGCAGGCTGTCCCTGAGATCCATGGAGTTCCGGAGACAGGAGAAAATAATTTGCTGCAATCTGGAACACCTCCTCCTGACGAAAGAGTGTCAGGAGCAACTCCTTGAAAAGCAAAAGGAGACGTTGACCCATGATGTGACCACCTTGGAGAAGGAGGTTGCCTCCGTAAAAGAATCTGCCCTGGAGCTTAGATCCAGCCTGGCTGCAGAGAGGGTTACATTCAACAAAGAGGTGGCTGACATGGCCGAGGCGAGGAAGGCCTCCCAGATGGAGAAAGAACGCATCAGGCAGGATGGCCGCCTTCAAGAAGGACAGGTCAGAGCACCGAATGCACAGAAAGGCCTTCAACGTGGAAAACAACAAGATCTCCAGTGAGCGGGAGGCCTTCCAGCTGAAAGTGGCAGAGATAGCCATGCTGAGGAAGGCTTACTTGATGGAGAAGAAAGGGATAGAGGTGAAGAGAGGCATCATCAATGAGGCAAATAACATCAAGACTCATGACGCACATGAACCTGAACCAGAACCAGAACTCTGTCACTACCTACAAGACAGGCGCTGATACAAGACATGCGCTGAAGAAAGCCAGCACCTTTGAGTTTGAGTCTTGGCGGGACATGGCAACTGCACCTGTTCCAAGAAAGACAGACATAGACAAAGAAGGAATGGCAAGTGTATTTTGGACACTCCTCTGAACCTCTGTTGCACAGACAGGGTCAAGCAGGGACGCTGCGGCTACAGACCCCAGTAGGTTTACCCAGGCTTACCTGTATGTTGCTGTGGTATCGTCAGAGCTTCTCTTCTCCTTCACTTTATTCATTGGTTTCATTACAATTGGGATACATTCTAACATGTTCCCTGTGCTTCCTTTAAACATGGTTTACCTTACATTACACCACAGTCTTGTTCAATACTTGATCCTGATTGGTCAATAGTTCAGAATCAATGCGCTACAAATCTAACATTAAAAACAATATACATACAACTACGGACCAGATGTTTCCTTGACAACGCAAAAACAATATGGTAATTGTATTTCCAGATGTCACTAGCATTTCACTAGCATTTAAAATAGAAAGTCTACCGGCTACAAAATATAAAGGTATAACTAACAATACATTCATAACACACATAAATCCATATAGACACGGCATGTCCCTATTTGCCATGCTATTTTCAGGCTGTCCTTATAAAAACTGTGTGTGTGTGCATGCATGTGTGTGTGTGTGTGTGCGTGCATGTGTGGTGGTTCAAGAGATCGTTACTCCCAAATGTCACCCTCCTCCACCCCCACGTACTATCTCCTCCTCAAGGGAGTCACACTGGTGTTTCCATCGTTTTGTTTTTCCTCAATCGATAGGACATTTTTTGCTTGTCTTTTGAAAATAAAATACAAACTTTTTTGTTTGCATGATAAACCTCAGTATATTCCCCACCATTGGGAAAAATGGGCAAAAATACGATTAATAGAAAAAGATTTAACAGCTACAGAGAGTGAAGGGATGTGTTTTTGGTTGTTTTTTTCTTGCCCTCTTCTGCTCTTTTCTGCTGTCTCTCTTGTCTGTCTACAATTCTCAAATCTTACCGACAGCAGCTTTAAAAGAGCAACACACAACACAACGCCAGGCTGTCTGAAATGAATACACATGGCGGGGAGGGTTGTAGGTACCTGTAGCCCACCACAGTGGCCTCCCCCGCACTCACGTCAGAGTCTCCGGTCAGCATTTTGAACGTGGTCGTCTTGCCAGCGCCGTTCACTCCTAACAGGCCAAAGCACTGGAACAGAAGATGTGACATCACCACACACTGTGGACTCCATGTCAGTTAAATGATGTCATTTCAATAAGAATAGATGATTTGCTGAAATATAATGTGCATGAATGGACAGAAGATTGTTGTTGAGAGCACAGACAGCAGTGAGTCATGTTGTGACTCATAAAGTAGTTCTTAATAGCGATAATTATTATTACTGGTGCTACGGATGATTTTTATATTAGACAACAAATAATATTACAATATTATGCAAATAGTATACAGAAAATAAAGTGCTGAAAGTGCTTAAAAAAATAAAACATTAACCATATTTTATTTTAAAAGGCTGAACAGTACAGAGTAAGTATATTCTAAAAACATATTTGACATTTTTACTATCATCAATATTATTTTCGTTCATAATAATAACAGCATTAGTTAGTAAGAATATCAGCGATATGATGATGTGTCTCTCTGTAAGTCAATGTGTACCTCTCCTGCAGGGACGCCCACACATATTCGGTCCACCGCTGCCCTCTTTCTGCCCACGTATGTCTGTGCACGGAGCAGACAGACGGACACATAACAACATGGTTAATAAAAAACAACAACCTTTTCCTATAGCATTCTATAGGAAATTATTTTCTATATTTCCAGCTCTGAAAAATGTATAGAAATTATAAATTATTTGATTAGGAAGGTATGTTTAGTATGTTTAGTATGTTTAGAATGGATAAATGGTTTCCAGTCTCTTTTAAAGCTCAGACTTAAATATACTTGTATTCTTCATATTATAAATGAGTGTTGGCCTTGGATGACCTTAAGTTCATAATTAATTGAGATGTTGAATGTGAATTCCACATCTATGTTCCCTCACCCACACCAATGGAGAGGTAAAACCCCACCCACCTGTCCACGTGTCATAAGGAATGAGGAACAGACCTTTTTCACAGAGGCGTCGTCGTAGAAACCCAGGTGTCGCTCATCACACTAATGATGGGTCTGCTCCTTGTATGACCCAGGACACGGGTAGCAGACTAAACTAGTGGAGATAAGTCTACTACCCACACCCTGGTACATAAAAGGAGCAGACCCATCATTAGTGTGATGAGTGACACCTGTGTTTGTCTGTGGAAGTGAGGGGGGCGTGGCTTGGCGTCGGTGTGCAAAACAAGGGAGGCGGGGTGGCAACGCAGCTGAGGGTGGTCATTAATCAGTGGGTTGTATTTATATTGACTTCTGTTTGCGCCGCCCCCTCGGTGAAACCGGTTCTTGCAACCACAGTGGAGAGACCGCATGCCTGATCGAGACGCCATCCTGTTCCATTGTTATTCTGTTCCTTCCTATCAGTTTGTTTGTACCATCAAGTTTGTTTGGTTTAAGAGTTAGACGAGGCACACGGTGACCCGCTAGTATTTGTCCAAGTACAACAGTACTTGGACAAATACTTAGTTCATTGTACAATGTGATCATTTTATCTTCTCCATCGTATTACCATTTCCCACAACATAGTGAGGGACTTTGCTACAATGTCCAACGATGATGCCTCTATGAAAAGTGTCTATTGATGGAAGGAATTGATTGTACATGTAGTACAGAATTCCTCTTGTTTAAGCTTTATGCTACTCACACATGGCGGGGGGGGGGAGCCTCGTCCAAATGTCTAAATGTCATTCCATATTTGGTACCTTTACATGTTCAGACATTCAATGCAAGGTGTCCGAAAGGGGTATCACAGAAAGGATTCATTCAAATGTCATAAGATATTGTTGTTTTGTTTGTTTTTATATATATTACAACGTATTTATTATTTTTAGTATTCACGTTGAATGTGGAGACGGCGTGGTTCACCTTGCAGAGGTCCCTAATGTGCAGGATGTCCCGCTTACTCCCTCCCTCGTAGATCCTCCTCCTCTCAGCCGCCACGTCGTCATCCTCGTCTTGGATCAGAGGTGGCTTGCGGTCGGACAACCTGGAGAGAGAGAACAACAAACGCAGCTACGTAAGTACGTATTTACATCAGAGCAACTGAAGGACAGCATGAATATGGCTATGCGTTGCTTTTAAAGTGTTAATCCATATGATTATATTATCAAGATATTTAAAAAACAGATCACATCTAGACAATGACAAACATCAATGACAACACCGAAATGTCACATTTTCAATATCACCAATATAAAGATAAGTATGAATATATGGAGACCATGTGAACGCTAAGGCAAAAGAATGATCTCTTTGTATGAAAGTGGGCTGGGAGCCAGGCCCTTACCAGTGGTCGAGGAAGAAGCGGTACTGGATAAGGAGATTCAGCAGGAAGTAGACAAAGCCCTCCATGGCCATGAAAGTCACATTCTTTCCCACAAAGTCCCAGCGGAACGGGTTCATTGTGTGCTCCTCTCCTGGAAGGACAGCAGAGTTAAGAGGAGATCCTCCGGAACTAACTCGGACTGAAAGCCAGAGGAATATATTCTGTACCCTGACACCCTGGATGAGGAAGAGCGGCCAGAAGTTTGTTCAAAGTAAAAGTACAGAATGAATACATTCTAAGTCTATTGTTACTTTAATACAAATTGGGACATTTTCGATATTATCTAAATAGCGATGGGTTTTATTTTATTTGTATTAAGAACTTTAGTGCAAAATGAACATAACAGTTTCAAGTGAAACTATAGAGAAAAAATTAAGAAATATATGCCTAGCCTACAATATGAAAATGCTAAATATCAAAGGTAAACAAGAACAGTATAGCAGCAATTAGGGCTGGGAGATATGGACAAAATCAAATATTGATATTTTTGACCAAATACCTTGATATTGATATTGCGACAATATTGTGGGATGGGATGCCTTCACAAAAATATTTACAAAATGATATTTTTGATAATGTGGATATAATTAAGTAGGCTAAGACTAAGTAGGTAAAGGCAAATAATAGGACAGGTAGAACAGTCTGGTAAGTTCAATCACTTTAAAGTTCTTTCACAGCCTTTAAAACCAGGAAAAGAGACATCACTGCCATATCACGATATTATGATATCCAAAATCTAAGATGAGATATAGTCTCATATCACAATATCGATATATTATTGATATATTGCCCAGCCCTAGAATCATGTAAGTAAAGCGTGAAGCTCGTAGTACCGAATCTGGCATATATGTCGGTGACGGCCTGGTTCATAGCCATGTCTATGAGCCCCCGGCCCAGACAGAAGTGAGGCAACAACAGGAGCACTTTCTTCAGCCACTCGTTGAACGTCAGCAAAGACTACGGTTGTGCAGAGAAATACAGAAACACACACACACACATTTATATGGCGTTACTACACAAACAAGAAGAACGTTTGTGTATACAGCATCTTTCAAACACAATGGCCACACCTGCAATTACACAGTGACACAAGCTAAAGCAATGTGTTATAATTTATGTGCATTTACAAATTACGAATAAATAAGTGGTACCCGGTTGTTTTCAAAGAGCTCCAGGATGAACGTGACGGCGCTGCTGTTGATGCCGATGAAGAGGTTGATACAAGAGAG
>OMKN01020017.1:0-10479 GCA_900302345.1 Melanonus zugmayeri
ATGAGCTCTAGCGCCGCCATTTTGTTTGATCTGTTATGTGTGGTGATATGCCTACAAAGTGTTGTGGTGTTCAGTCCAATCGTTCAGAAGTTATACACCTTTACGTGAAAAGCCACGCCCTCCACAATCTTCATTGGCTCATAGCGGCTCCGTTTTTTTACTTTTCAAACTTTTGCTGAAATGGAACTGTAGATATCGGTCCCTAGATTGCGTCTGCCAAGTTTCATACAGATTGCTCAATATTCCTAGGAGGAGATAGATTTTAAGCAACTGGAAGTTATGGGTTCTTGAGGAAAATTTGTTCCTCGTGAGGAGTGGCATAGGTGGCATAGGCATAAGTGGCAAACGGGGCATGAGATGTGCCTGTTCAAAGTTTGCGTTTTCAATCGGTTGCTATAGCGCCACCTTTTGGCCTATCGATGTAAAATTTGTTCCATAGCATCTTGGCATGACTCTCTACCATCATGCAAAGTTTCATAAAACCGACCAGTCGGTTATAGGTGCTGCCATAGACTTCCTTTGCAGACTAAGGAAGAAAAAGAAACAAAAGTCACCAATTACAATAGGGTGCCTCACACCTTCAGTGCTTGGCCCCCTAAAAAAAAGAAAAGAAAAAAAAGCCACCAATTACAATAGGGTGCCTCACACTTTCAGTGCTTGGCCCTCTAATAATTGTACAGTGAACTGTTGACATATAATCATAATATATTATAACCATATAAGGTATGCAAAAAATGCTGCAAATTGACACCCATGATGTGTGTACTTTGAGAAAATGTTTTGCAAGACTAGTGACTGCGACTGCAGGTTTATAGTCTGAAACAGAACGGTGCATGTGACCCACGACCATGTTTGTAGTCGGATGCCTGTTCCCAACAAGTAGTACGGTCTGTAGCCTAGGGCCTACACCAGGGGTGGCCAACCTTTTTTTTTTAAACCAAGATCTACTTTTACAGTTGCCAGTCTGCCGAGATCTGCCAGTCCAAATAGGGAGCCGTATTACCGCATAGCCTACATACGTTAGATTGACAACTTCACTGCTAACCTTTTCCTCTGCTCCTCTCCCTCACTCGCTCCACAGCGAACTCACTACGCACACACATTACCTACTGCCTGTTCTCCTCTGCATGTTTGGCAAAGTTTGTTAACATAACATAAAATAATTGGGCTCTAGTGTCAAAGTGGTTCCCTGTCTTGGACAAACTCAATTCCTCTCCATCTCACACTTTTCAGCAAAATGTGAACACCTATTGTTCTAAGGATTCATATTCTTGAATAATAAAATAATTGTAAAAATTTATAAAATAAATAATAATAATAAATTAATAATAAATAATAAAAATTATCCTGCGATGCCCGTTTTGAATGTTCATGTATTGATCCAAATAAATACAATTTCTATTTGCATGTGTATTCGTGTGTAACATGGAAATAAGTGGAATACTGTAAAAAGTGTTTCAATATGTCATTTTCATCAATATCTGATAAGGCATTAACAAACATGACATTGACAGGACAATTATGTTATAAAGTGCTACTGTGTTTTAACAAGGAAGACTGTTGTGCTTATTTATGAAGATGATTGTGCTTGTGAACATTGAAGAGGGGGGCATATATGCTTCTGCAACTGATATGGATTTTTTGTTTTGGTTTTTATTTAAATAAGAGAGAAATGTGAGAAAATGTTAATGCCTGTCTGAGAAAAGTGTATAAACGTGTGTGGTTAGGGGTTTTACGGCCTTAAAACATGTATAATAATTGTAAAAAATAAAGCTGATTATTTCGCGGATTTCGTCTATTGCGGGTTATTTTTAGAACGTATCCCTCGCGATAAACGAGGGACCACTGTATATCTTTCGTACTTTTCAAGCATTTTCATATTAAAAAAAGGTGTCAGCTGTTACCTATGTATAGATCTAAACTGTATCCAAGAGTGAGCAAAAGGTATTTTTCCCTTAATTAATTACGTTCGTTTCGTTTGTGCGTGCATTTAAACCTGCTCCTTCACCCATCAGGAATGGAGTATTTGCAAGTGTTCCTGCTGCTGGCCCTGATCCCAGTGAGCACAAGTTTAGACAATGGATTGTTGAGAACGCCACCTATGGGATGGATGGCATGGGAACGCTTTCGCTGTGATATCGATTGTAATAATGACCCCATCAACTGCATCAGGTATGTATCATATCACATTATTCAAATGATAAGCCTTTTTAATTCATAACTAATTGATTCACAGTTGATTAGGTAATCAAAAAAGGATTTGCACTTTGGACCAACGTAATGGCACTCAATAAAAAGTACAACACTGAACAACAAGACTTGCAGTCCTCTTTCCTGTCATACAGCAGGTTTGAGATGTCGATTCGAAGCACATATCTAGATTAAGGTAGATTAAGCTGAACTGCACCTATACCATTCAGAATGTCATCTTAGTTTCTAATCAATAATAAAAACTCAACATTAAAAGGGTAAATGTTATCCAAAGCATGTATTATTGTTGTTGTCTGTTTCATTAACACTATCAATAATTTCCTTCGTTACATTTTATAAACGATTAAAAGTAGTTCTGAAGGCTACCAATATAATGAATACCACCAAAATCCTTACACCTGATCATGATAAACTCTTGATTAAGGATTGCATTATTTCCCAATGACCCAAACCCCTATGTTGTAGTATCCTGGATGGATGGTTAATGTCTGTCTGTCTGTCTGTCTGTCCATCACTTCCAAAGTGAGAAACTGTTCTTAGACATGGCTGACCGACTATCTGAGGATGGCTGGAGGGAGCTGGGGTACGAGTACGTCATGATAGATGACTGCTGGATGTCAATGCAGAGAGACAGTGATGGGAGGCTGCAGCCCGATCCTAACAGGTTGTACTGGTTATTTTATCCATCTGTGGCTGCACCCCTTTATATGCATTACCCCGTCTCCTCCACCCAGTCCAGTACAGTCCCCACCCAGTACCGTCTCCACCCAATACAATAGGCTTAGACACAGTGACATGTCAACACCACAATTTCCAATAAGGCATTTGCTAATGACTTTTGTCATCCATTGGCAACAATATTATGAACATTTGATTTACATTTGATTTAAACTAGCACTATGTAAATGTCTACAGAGAAAAGGCAAAAATGTTGGAACAAAAAGTTACTGCAGTGAAAAGGTTGCAAAACACAGGTCATAAGACTTGTGCTGTGCATGTGATCTTTGCCTGACCCCTTTTCCTTTTGAAACTCAGATTCCCAGGGGGCATGGCTAAACTTGCGAAGTACATTCATGACCGGGGCCTGAAGCTTGGCATCTACGCGGACATGGGGACCGCCACGTGTATGGGCTTCCCTGGCACGACCCTGGACAAAATAGTGGTCGATGCCCAAACCTTCGCTAGCTGGGGCGTAGACTACTTGAAGTTTGATGGTTGTAACTCAAATGCCATTGAGCAGTTGATAGGTACTATGGGAGAAGGTATACACTATATCAAATTGCATAGCGGTGGACAGAAATTGAATAATAACTGGTCAAATGTGGCACTATTTCCATATAGGCTACCCTTTAATGTCCAAGGCATTGAATGCTACAGGGCGACCTATAGCCTATTCCTGCAGTTGGCCTGTCTATGTAGGTGGACTCCCCCCAAATGTGAGTTGTCAAAACTATAAATATATAGTGAGTTGTCAAAGCCTAAATAATGTGCAAATAATATATCTATCTATCTATTTATTTTATAGTTTTGTCTACCTGTTCCAAACAGGTGAACTACTCCCTGCTAGCGGACATTTGCAACTTATGGAGAAACTTCTACGACATCCAGGACTCGTGGGACAGCATGCAGAGCATATTTGACTGGTTTTCAAAAAACCAGGACGATCTACAGCCTGCTGCTGGCCCTGGACACTGGAACGATCCTGACATGGTTTGTTGTTCAATTCAGTTTTATTTTACACTTCATGTTTCAATCTTGCTGAGCTATACCTTGTGTCCCCCTATGAATGACATTAAGGTGATAATCAAAGACACTCTGATGTCTCCATAGCTCATCATTGGAAACTTTGGTCTCAGTCTGGACCAGGCGCGTACACAGATGGCCCTGTGGGCCATCATGGCGGCCCCCCTCATCATGTCCAATGACCTTCGGACCCTGAGCAACGACGCTCGGGCCATCCTGCAAAACAGAGTGGCCATTGCCATCAACCAGGACCCCCGAGGGCTCCAAGGGAGACGGCTGCTACAGGTGACTGTCTCCAGTGGGTTAATCACACAGACCGGTATCACAGTTCATACCTCGTGTCTCCCGTGGAGGATTTGGATTCATAGTTGTGCCATATCTGCAGCCCCCATAGGATTGCCATGATGCATTCCTATGATGGATATGAATATCTTGAATAGGTTATAGTTTTGAAGATTGTTGTGGCTCAGTTGCTGGTTCGATCCCTGGCTCCTCCTAGCCAAGTGTCGAGGTGTCCCTGAGGAAGACACCTTAACTGTTCCTGACGAGCTGGCTGTTGCCTTGCATGGTTGACACCACCGTCGGTGTATGAACATGTGTATGAATGGGTGAATATTAGGCCCTAATTGTAAAGCGCTTTGAGTGGCCACAGGTCATAAAAGTGCTGTATAAATGCAGACCATTTACCATTTTATGATTTATTAAAATCATGATGCATTGATATTATATACACTACTATTCATAGTATAACAGTTAGATAACTCAGGGTAGTATTTCAGATAATCAATTGCTGGATGAATGCAGAGGAAACACTGGCTCTGACCTCCTGTCATTGTATTGTGTTTCATCATGATGTCTCCGTGTCCCTCGCTGCGTAGGAGCAGAGTCGTATTGAGGTCTACTGGAGGCCGCTGTCTGACTCGGCCAATGCCTTGGTGTTCCTGAGCCGTCGCCAGGACATGCCGTATCTGTACCACAGTTCTCTGGCCAAGCTCAACTTCCCTGCCGGCAGCTACGAGGTCTACTCATATTCTTTCCTTCTTACTTTCTTACATTCTTTCTTTCTCTATGTTGTTCTTTTGTTCTTTCTTTCTTTCTATGGAGGCATCTCACTGTTAAGCATCTTTGCATCTCCTCGCCAGGTTTACGATGTGTTCTCTGGGAAGACCATGACCGGCTTGACTGACACAACAGAGTTCAAGGTGTCCATCAACCCCTCTGGTGTTGTCATGTGGTATGTCTACCCAGCCAAACAGTCACCCCAGCCACCCACGGACACAGGGAGATATCCATACATGCGCAGAAAATACAGAATGAGGACATCCTATATTTTCACGAGATAAATTAACCCTCCTTTGTCATTTCCTTTGTCCCACAACAATTCAATTCAATTCAATTGTTGTGGGTTCATGAAATCTGACTACTACTTCAGAGCACAACATTTTAGTTTAATGTGATTTCTTTTAATGTATTGATTATATTTGTAATTTTGTATTTTTGTTCCACCATAATTCACGAATGTCCCGAAAAAGAAAATATCTTCTTGATCTTGAATCGTGCCAATCCCAATGAAACAGTGCAGTTGGAGAAGCTTACCTACCACTGAGGGGCAGTGTGGACTAAAAGAATACCACACAAAAAAATACTCTGCCTGTTCCTTTTAGTCCTCACTGACACACGAATAACCATAATCAGATTAACCACCTACACCTTTTAGCGAGACGAAACGCAAGGTCATGGTATAGATTAGGCTAGCCTGTGTGTGCGTGCGTGCGTGCAATATTGGGATAAGCTTTCTAAGATGTAGCCTTAGCAGTGGATTTTCAGGGATTATGGATGGGTTGCTGCATGGTAAATTGGTATTAGTGTAAGTTTAACCTTATTTCATGCAAGGCATTGGCAACCCTGTGTTTACAGCTGAATCAAAGCAGTGTGTTCTTAACATTTTTAAAATAAAAAACTGTGCGACTTTGCTTCATTTTGTTTTACAAAACATGTAAAGATTGTGAAACTCCTCGATATCGATACAGAGTCTTGCTCCATATGAATTAATCTATCCTGTTATTCCTAAACAAATGAGGTGACAGATGACAGGGTGTTGCTTTTGTTAGGGAATGCTTTTGTTTGACCTAAAACACATTGACAAAATTGTGTATAAGACTAAATAATTACATTAGTTTTGTCTTGCAAAAAAGAAAATCACCCATTATGCATTTGGACCATCAGACCAGCCCAGTTGGAGGCATACAGTATTATTACATGCATGATATTACCCACCATGCATCACTCTGGGGGCATCGCTCTGCCAGTGGTCCAGTGAATTGAACAGGGGAATCTCAGCCCACGTCCACCCACGTCTTTCCCACGAACCCTATGGTCAGCCAGGGGTCGGTTGGGGTCAGCGCCCTTCTGCCAGCTGCCATCACTCACGGATGGATCCACCAGGAAGACACCGAACACGCTGAGAGCCACACACATACACACACACACACTCATGCTCTTCAAATAATAGTGAGGGATTTGCACTCATCCCAAAAAAGAAAATGTTTACACTTTGGGGGCCTGCACCAGATCCCCTCCTTCATGTATGTTGGGGAATGTATCATTTTTCAATAAAAATGGAGACAAAACTATGCCTGTTGCAGTTGACAAAAGCATGGGTAACATCTATAATATGGGATACATTTTTCTTTATTTAAAGACATATTTCAAGGCCCTTGACATTGCTTCCTTTCCCATTTCAGAGGTGATTAAATTACATACGATTTCATATTGAATTGTATAATTGCATTTACATAGTACTAGGACTCAGTGTCTTTTGTGCCTAGAATTCTAGAATCTTCTCTTGTTTGACCTGAAGCCAACAGAAAATGCATGACTCCTGATCTGTCATTCTTAAACAGATGCAACACCTCTCCACACACTGCACCTCGTCCGCAATACTTCATGCTTTTTTTCTTTAACTTGCTGAGATGTTTGCAGGCCTCGTTGTATACAGCGGCATGGTTCAGATAGGAGGCCCTTCACACTGGCCCTCCATACATCACCACGTGCGTCCCGCTGAACTTGGCAGGAAGTGACAACGGTAGGTCATGCAGCAGATGCCTCCCAGCAGGCAACTAGCTCTCTCTGCAGGGCCGCAGGGGCTGCAACGCCGCATATGACAGCGCCGCATGCGGCGTTTCCCCTGCAGCGCTTCGGTGCAGCTCTTTTATTGCTCTGTAAAAGAGGAAGCCGTGAAGTTCCCAGGTCTCGTGTTCCACAGAGAGAACAAGTCACAGGTATTCCCCCGCCTGGAATGACGAGTGGCCCCTCGGTAACACAAGTGAAAAGAAGGAAAGGGATGAAGGAGAGGAATTGTACAGAAAGGCCAAGGCTGAGAGTGTGCCTATGACATCATGTGCATCGTTTGCTGTGTATTGATTCAGGCTGCCGCATGTTGATGCATGCTAAGGGGATGAGTTCATTGACCTCGTTAACATATTAAAAAGATCAAAGACGCTCAAATGAAAGCGTGTTAGTACCGGTCCACCGATGATATAGATGCGGCAGGATAAAATGAGAGGAGGAGTCAATAGAGCTGCACCGCAGCACATTTCAATGTTGAGATCTTGAGAACTGTTGGGATAATGATGGGAATATAGAGCATCTATTTTTTTCTGGTTGTCGGCCCGGAGAACTGGTGTGGAAGTGCTTTGTTGTAGAAGTGGCACGGTCCCTCTTGCACTGACTGATCAGATGAAGGGGTCATTTGTCGTTTCACCGAAATGCGTTGCTTTGGCGGTGCCCCACAAAACAAAAACTTTGACTTTGAGGTTTCCCGCTGTGCAAAAGATGAAGGACGCCGCACATCTGTGGCGGCGTCCTCAAATGTTGCTTCAGGACAGCAATTACCGTTGTTGAGGTTTACGGAGAGGACTTGATGGAGAAATGCCAGCCCACCCGCCACCACAGTTGATGATGGGGAATTGAGTCACATGCAATGCCTCATTAGTATTTAGGGATTTTAGAAGGAGACATAGAACAGCAGAGGCTAGAAGACCAGAAGGGAGAAGAAGAGATGAAACGAAAACGATCATACAGTGGATGAGACAAGGTGGTGAAAAAGCTGTTGAGAAAGAACCCTGCAGTGTCTCCACTTCATCCACGCTGCACTTCATCCATCCTGCTCCTTCTCAACACTCCTAGAACATTTCCTACTTGCTCCCGTTCCAACTTCTCCGTGTATACATTTCACAATTTAACCCACACAGCCACAGTGTTATTTTATACTTTAGAACATTTTGTGTTCTGGAATTCTCTTCTCATTCTTGGCTGCGGTGCTCTGTGTTTATCTAACGTCCCTGAAGGAAGCTCATCTGTTCAAATAAAATAGGAGTAGAATGTTCTGTTCAAATAAGACCTGCTTGTTTTGAAGACTTGTGCTGTTTTATTGGCATTCCTGTAGTCTGTTGCGTTAACCCACAGTTTTGCAAGTGTTCTGCAATTGCGTATGCATGACTGTGGATGGTGGATACATCCATCGATAACATTGATGGAGTAAAAAGAGTTAACTGGATTAATGTGTTCATTTGCACACCATAACTTTATCACATTCCCTTTACATTATCTTTACAAGTATGAATACAAATGAAACGCAAACAGAATACACATGCTTTACGAGAGTAGAGAACCTTCCATTCAGATCCACAGCTCTCAGACTATATTATAATGCTCTCAATATAACCCCTAAAATAACACGGTCACAATCAACGATGTAGCATCCTCCATCCACAGTGGTTCATGGTTTTGTCAGACCCTACCCACACCCTCCCTACACAGTGCGATGCTGAAGATAATCTGTCCGACACGAGAACAGATGGAAGTCCCCTATATGTGCCTGCCACCTATGTGTATGGTGGAGTCCTTCACTATTTGTTTGTTGTTGTGTGACAGGCAGTGTGTGTCGCGGTGAGGCATTCTCACAGCGTTCTGTTCGGCGGTTCCCTAGCTAAATGTTGATCAGCAGATCACTGCGTTCTGATCCAAAACTTCCCGCTGGAGCTTAACCTGCATCACCCCTGCGGCCGGGCTAATCCGGCCCATTATTCTGACTTACTGCCCCGAATGCATGGCCTCCTCCGCCCTATGACCCTTCAGGAATTCCACTGACTTACCAACTCATGGTAGGGGCCCATGGGACAAGCCATAGGTCAAATCCACTGATGAAGAAAGAGAGCGTGTACAAGTACAGATAAAAGGAGGGCATGCTTTACTTTTAAGGGACCCTCCGCTGTGTGTCGGTGACATACAGCTCCAGGTAGACCCCCACCGATGGCTGTTGTCCTATGCAGGGCTTTAGAGATACAGGGGGATTGGCTGCGCAGTGGGAGACAGCGTTAGCCGGTCTGACAAGGGTATGAGACGGCGGTGAAAGCACTGTGGCAGATGTAGTGCATGCCACAGGATGCCTGAGTGATGGAGTTTGCGGAACCATATTCATTCAAAATCATTGTAATATTTTCGACAAGAATAATCCCATAACATCTTATGTTCCTTCAGTTGAGTATTTCTCATTTCATCTGTTTATTTTCACAAAGTCTGTTGACATGTTTCTCATCAGTGTTCTGTTGCAGATGCTGGCAATAAAATGCACCTGTTGCACTAATAAGGCCATGGTGACATTTTGATGGTGAGCCATATTGTTTCAGAAGAGAACAAAGTTCTGGTGATAATGAAAACCTACTGTGGGGTTACTCGAGGTTTCAACCTCTTCTGTGGCCCTTCTGTTCATGCTGCTGCTCTGTCAGCATCACATGGCCTTAGTAAAGAGATTATGCTGGATGATAATTAAACAAACGAATAATTGGGACTTGACTGTGCAACCAATTCATTATCATCAAATGGCCGATTATATAATGCCAGCAATTAGGGTTGTACAATGGAGTCACACACTTAACTGAACATGGCTGACATAATAGTACATCAAAGTAGTGTTACTTTGATGAAATTGTACTCAAATAGAAGTAAAAGTACTGGTATAAAAAGATAAAATTAAAAGTCGTAAAAGTAAAAAGTAAAAAAAAGTAAAAAGTAGGTAATGTAAAAACAGTTACTTTGTTAGTTTTAACAAAGCATTTTCACACAATCTCCAAGAAAGTACTAAATAATGTCTTTGTTATCTTCGAGACTACACAAAATGACACCCCTGAGACGTGCACTTTTCTACATTTTCTGTTGTATAAATACAACAGAACATAGAAATAATGAATTGTGAGCAGCATCTACTGTGCAACACACATTTTCTATTCCACGTGCATTTATCCCTGTTTTTCTTTTTTTCTTTTCCCATGAATAGGTTTTCCTATAGTGATCGTGACAAGTGGTGACAGCCTGAGGTAGACCCCAACTACTTCCACCTTGTCCTTTATCTGCAGACAAGCCCTTTCGCTGGACCTACGCCCAGACAACTATATGGCCGGCTGCGCGTTGGAGCTGCTTAAGTCCTGGTGGTGTGGCGAGAGGCCAACGAGGCAGCTGCCTCCA
>OMKN01020026.1:7520-24495 GCA_900302345.1 Melanonus zugmayeri
AAAGTTTCATGACTCTAGGTCAAACGGGACATGAGATATGCCTGTTCAAAGTTTGCGTTTTTAATCGGTTGCTATAGCGCCACCCATTGGCCAATCGGTGTAAATTTCGTTCCATAGCCTCTTGGCATGACCCTCTACCATCATGACCCTCTACCACCATGACCCTCTACCATCATGACCCTCTACCTTCATGACCCTCTACCATCGTGACCCTCTACCACCGTGACCCTCTACCATCGTGACCCTCTACCTTCATGACCCTCTAACATCGTGACCCTCTACCACCGTGACCCTCTACCATCATGACCCTCTACCACCATGACCCTCTACCATCATGACCCTCTACCATCATGACCCTCCACCTTCATGACCCTCTACCATCGTGACCGTTTTCATATTTTTTCAGGCTAGAAAGTAACCATGTAGATTCAGAATATGTGATCAGTTTATCCAAATAACGCTTTTTGGGAAATTTGCTCCGACGTTTTCGGACGCGATGAGCCGCCGGTCGGGTGAGAGCAGCGGTCATCTCAGCTGCCAGCAGCCCGACTCCTGAGCTGATCGGCCGGTCAACGTCCGTCGTCATCCCGGGGAGTGTGTGTGTGTGTGTGTGTGTCCGTCTCATCCCGGGGAGAACATGATCCATGAACTGATCTGCAGCTCTTGGCTGATTTACCGCTGGCTCTAGGCTGCGTTTCCCGAATGTACTTTAGCGCTACGTGTGTCGTGAAATCTCCCTTAAGCTACCGAGCTGTTTCCCGAATGTACCTTACGTGTGTGTGTGTGTACATTGGGTACATCGATATCGGGAAACGCATGTCTCCGCAGCATTTTGACGCTACTCCGCTTAATAATAATATTAAGTAACTCCTCCTACTTTCACGGCCCTCTTCACGGGTCTGTTGTGTAATGGAAACGCGTACCTAGCGGATAGCTATGCGTGCCGTACCGTACCGGGCCGCTAGTGGAAAAGCGACATTTGACAGTGGCTCTTCAGAGCAGAACAAGGGGCTGCTGGTTTATAAGGGGTCAGGCTCACGCTGCGGCCGGTGGCAGGGCTGACTGTTGCAGATCTCTGTGATGGAGGGTCTGGGGTGGGCAGAGCATCTCTCCACAGGGTACAGGTTCCTCTCGGTGTCTGTGCAGATCGCCAGCCGGTCCCTCAACCCCCCGCCACAGTTCCGGGAGCACTGGGAGGACCCGGGAGAGAACAGGGGAGTGAGGCGAACTCATGATGATCACACAGGGAGAACAGGGAATCAAGTTAGAAGCGTCATCCAGGATATGATTGGATATGTTTAATGTGTAAGAGAAAAAAGCTAAGCTGACAGAGAGGAGAGAGATTCACAAAGGTTGTTGAACTCATGATGTCCTGTTGAAAACAAGAATAATACCATTAGTAAAACCACCTTCATAATACTGTATGTCCTATGGGAGATGAAGAGGAGTAAGTAAGTACCTTCATAATTTCTCTACTAAAGGAAGGAATCTGTCTGTATGTCCTTTGCATATCTCGAGAACCGTTCATCCGATCTACTTCACATTTGGCGTGTGTGTTGCTGAGGACCAAAGGAATTGCAGTGTCAAGTGTGAAGTGGATGAGTGGTTCTCAAGAACGCTGCAAGCAGCAATACTGGAGGCCAAGCAATCGGCCCGTTCCGAACAGGCACTGCACTAGTACTACTACTAATAATAAAAAGTAATAAAAGTGAATGTGTGTCTTTGTTTACATCTGGGTCTGCATATGCATGTGTGTATGTGTGTGTCTATGGTAAACCCACCAGTCCCCAGTCTCCAACGTGCCAGCCAATCAGGCGCGGGCAGGGTGTCATCTCGCAGGGCTGGGCAGCGAGGGGGCGGAGCAACGTGCTACAGGAAGTGTCCTCGAGCATCATCCCTGCTGACCCCACGCAGGTCACTTCCCGGGTCTGCTGCCCTGCACCGCATGACACCGAGCACTGGACCACGCCGCGGGGAGAAACACACACACCAACAGAATCATCATCTTCATCCTCAGCTTCGTCACCATCATCATCACAAGCGGGGTGAAGGGTGACCATACCTGGGTCCAGCCGGTCACTCTGTACTCCGCACACCTGTGCATATTGCAGGTCTGCAGAGTGGGCGGGGCCTCGGAGTAGGCTGCGCAGATGGCGTCCTCCACCACACGGGGCCCAGATGCATCGTGGGATACGCACTGGACGCTGCGCAGCTGGGAACCACCGCCGCAGCTGACCGAACACATGTTCCACTCACTTGTCTTCCAGCTGGGAGGGACAGGAACAGGAAGTGGAAGTGGACAGGAAATTAGATGGAAAGGGAAAGGAAGAGAAAGGAAGAGCGGGAAATAATGAGAATTGCCCAAATATGGACTTCCAGTTCCGACAGGATTTTGCTATGGTATGAACGAATGGGACAGGACACTAATGATCTACAGACAATCTACATCTATTTACTAATTTCATTTATTTGAGATACCATTATGGAGGAGGTCGGGGTTAGGGGGCATCTTGCTCAAGGACTCCATCCGGTGGATTGCAAACATTGGGGTTTGAACCCATAACCTTTCGGCTGGGAGTCAAAACACCCTAACCACTACACTATCCTGCCTCTCATATACTTTACTCATTACATTAAGTCCCTTAATGATTTAAGGATTTTCAGTAAAATTAACCAGAGCGTGTAGTTCTGCATGTGATGCATGTTTAGCAGTGAGGGCGAACGTAGTGTCTTGGGTTTCCAAGCAGGAGCACCAAAGTAGAGAACCACAGACCACAGAATACCACAGTTAGTGTTAGACCTAGCTATTTACTACCCGGCCTGAGAGCACCCAACCCCTAAACACTGTGCCCTTTGACCCAGGAAGAGCTCACGTGAGCATTAAACACCAACCGACACAAACGCTACGTTAATTGATGAGGACAGGGAGCTTGTTTTCTACAGCAATCAGGGAGGCAGCCTGGCTCAAGAGGTCAAAGGTCACATATAGTAAAGCTCTTTGATGCGACTGCGGTGTCGGATCGCAGCGCCCCCTCCCCCCCCAGCTGGGAAGCAGAGTGCAGCGTGTTTTGTGACAAATTAAGAGGTTTTATAGTAAGAGCCCCAAGCTAAACCGCTAGCCTCCGCCACCTTTGTTCTCACTCCCTCCTGATGCTGTTGGAGAACAGGCCGTCGCTACCGCTAAACACAGACATTAATACTAAACACAGGCGCTAATAATGAACACAAAGCTAATGCTAACTCAAACACTTCTGTGAACAGAGGCATAGATCGAATAAGTGGTGGTTTGTGGTGATAATAGATATTAGGTAGAAATTTAGGAATTTGATAAGTAGCTCACTGACAAATAAGTGATTCATGATAAGAAAATGGATGATGATTGATGATATATGTTGTCTTCAAAATAATTTGTTATAATTCTCGTCCTCTTCCCTCCATGTTTGAGCTCCAGAACAGGTCCGCTATGCCGTGCCCCGGAGGGTTACCTGTAGATAAAGGTTCTGGATCTGTCTGTGTAGCTCCACAACAGTGGGGCATACAGGAACGCCATCCTTATGAAACACATGCAGCAATCTGCTTCAACAACCATCTGACCCAACCACATCTTAGCGGACGCATTCAAATGAACATAAACATTTGCTTCTTAGACCAGATAGTAGGGCTGAAAGATTTGTGAAAATAATCTAATTGTGATTAGACCAATATTGCGATTGCGATTTAGTATGCAATTTTTTTTTCTTCTTCTTCTGTATTATTCACCAACACAACATTGGATACAGTCAACATATAAACTGCTCTTTCCTGTAGGCCAGGCCTACGTGTTATGATGAAATGAGATTAATTGATGCATGAATTGAAATAACATATAATAAATAACATATCTTTATTTAACTATTGAATTGTAAAAAGAAAAACCTTCAATCACAGTACAATATTGACTGATTGATTTAACTTCAAGCCTTGTAAACATGTAATATAATTATCATGACTTAACTTTTTAATAATTATTATATAATATTATTAATTAATATGATAGGGTTCCGCTGTACGGCTTGACCACATGTCCGTGGTAGTAGTGAAAAACTCAGCTTTTTAGCTCGGCTGCGACTCTCTGTCTGCATGTTTTGTAAAGCTCCGGTATGGCAACCTGGCTAAAACATGTGCGGGATGGCGTGCTGTAACGTTTATCCAGTGTCTTTACCAAAGCCGTAAACCCAGCCTTGGTCACCGTGTTGAGGGGCATCATATCTTCCCCTATGAACTCCACTATTGTTCTGCACAATACCTTACTCTGTGCAGCATCTTCTTTCCTAAATCCAAAATAGGTCCAGACAACCGATATACTGCTCCTCTTTGACACTAAAGTCACCTCTTCAGTGTTCGGTTCTGCCGAGGCCATTTTCACAAGATATAAACAAATCAAAGCATAGCAAGTTATTTTATTCATCTACTGCTCTCACTCGCATGTCACGTGAGCGTAGGGTAGCGTGTGCACGTGAACCCATGTGGCCAGGTGTTTCCAACCCTCTGATTGGTTAGATTGTGTAACATAAAAAAAACACTTTTTTAATCGCCTTTGCGATTTGAAAATTGCATTCTATTACATTGCGATGTCGGTCTGAATTTGATTAATCGGTCAGCCCTAGTTTTAATTAACTAACCCCTTTATTTTATATGTGAATTCAGTGATTTTTTATCCTCTATCATTAGGCTGGATAGAGTTATTATGGTTGGTGATTTCAATATTCATATCGATGACAATACAAACCATTTTGCTGCTGATTTTCTTAATGTCACTGAGTCTTTGAATTTTATTCAACATGTTTCTGGTCCCACACACATTAGGGGTCACACCTTGGACCTTGTTTACCCTTGGTTTAAATATTGATTCCGTTTGCTCTGAGGAGCTGCATGTCAGTGATCATGAATGTGTTTTGTTCAACCTAATTAAGATTATTTGCCATGTAAACGAGTGAACTCCTCTCGACACGAGAAATGTTTCTGCAGCTTTTGACCATAATGCGGTGTAGATTTCTCATGCTGATGTTGATTCTCTGGTCCACTCTTTTAATGCTCACTGTTCTACCATTTTGGATGAGGTGGCTCCTTGCAAAACGCATCTTGTACCCTCCGTCAATTCATCCCCCTGGTTAAACGACACTACTCTGTGTTTCAGATGTAAATGTCAGAGGGTGGAACGACTGGAAATCCACCAGGCTCCAAGTCCACTGCATCTATTACAAAGACCTTTTTAATTTAGATTTTAACAATATCAATCAATCAAAATGTATTTGTATAGCACATTTCATATAGGAGTAATCTCAATGTACTTTACACACAACACATATAAACCAATATAAAAAGTATAATAAAATAAATAATGTATACATATTTATGAATAGAATAATTCATCCCCTGCCCACCCACCCACACAAACATACCCAGACATATGTCTGTGCAACATGTTCACTCACATACACCCAAGACTGAAGGAGAGAGAGAGAAAGAGAGATGTAGGCACTAGCACCCATAGGCCTGAGAGAACAGTTAGGTCTTTAGCTTGCTTTTACAAGACAACACAGTTGTAGTACATCTTATGTCATCAGGCAGTTTGTTTCAGAGAGTGGGGCCATAATGATTGAATCACCAGATATTTTTCTGATCATGGGTACTCTAAGGAGACCAGTATCTGATGATCTGAGGGTTCTAGAGGGTTTGTAAGCAGTGAGCAGGTCAGAGATGTATTTAGGAGCTAGACCATTAAGTTATTTGTAAAGTGAGCAGTATTTTGAAATCAACTCTGTATTTTATTGGAAGCCAGTGAAGTGATCTCAGTATAGGAGTGATGTGTTCAGTTTTTATTGTCCCAGTGAGTACTTTGGCTGCAGCATTTTGGATGAGCTGGAGCCGTCCCACAGTTTGTTTTATGCAGTACGGCAAAGAGGACATTACAGTAGTCCCTCGAGGAGATAAATGCATGAACCAATTTTTCAGCATCTGTCTGAGATAAGACGGATTTCACTTTGGAAATATTCTTTAAATGGTAAAATGCTGTCCTAGTAATACTTGTGATGTGGCTTGTAAAGTTGAGTTACAAATCCAAGATAACACCTAGATTTTTAACCTGCTCGCTGGGTTTCAGAGACAGCGAGATCAGTTTGGAATTGATCTCTTCTCTCTGACCTCTAGTGCCTACCACAAGGATCTCAGTCTTGTCTTTGTTTAGTTGTAGAACGTTTCTGGTCATCCAGATCTTAATGTCACTGATACAGTTTACAAGTTCATTTATAGGGTTGAGGTTGTCATGGGAAATTGAAATATACAATTGTGTATCATCGGCATGAGTGGTAAGATACCTTGTGCTTCTGTATGATGAAACCAAGTGGCAGCATATATAGATTAAACAGTAATGGAAGAACTGAGCCTTGTGGGACCACACAACAGATGTTGAAGTTGCCAGATTTATAATTGCTAAGAGACACAGAGAATGCCTGTTAGATCGGAGGAGAGCCAGCTAATGACACAGCCAGATAGGCCAACTGCATTTTCTAATCTACTGAGTAGGATGTTGTGGTCGACGGTGTCAAAGGCTGTGGTCAGGTCTAATAATACTAAAACTGAAGTTTTTTTGCAGCACTGTTGGTCTTCAGATCATTGATTACTTTATAAGTGCTGTTTCAGTGCTGTTGTTAGTCCTAAAACCAGATTGATACACATCATACAGATTGTGGAGTGATATGTAACTATGCAGTTTGTAGGTCGTTTTTTCAAGTATTTTACTAAGAAAGGGGATATTGGAGATTGGTCTGTAGTTGCTAATCACGGAAGGGTCTAAGTTGTTCTTTTTTAGTAATGGTGTAATAATAGCACGCTTGAGGGAAGAGGGGAAGACTCCTGATTGTAAAGAACTGTTGACAATGTTCAGGATGTCAGGTGACAGGCAGTGGAATACACTTTTGAAGAATTTTGTGGGAACTGGATCAAGGGAGCAGGTGGAGGAGTTTAATTGCTGTAGCACCTCTTCTAGATCATTAGAGGTAATAGGTGAAAAATTATACATTGTGCTCACGGTGGTATGATGATGTGCAGACTGGCCAAATCCATCAGTATGAGAAATTGATTTTTTTCCTGGAAGAAGATGGCAAATTCATGACATTTAATTGGAGAGAGAAGCTCAGTAGGAATTGATCTTGTTGGGTTCAGCAATTTGTCAATAGTGGAGAATACAAATTGAGCATTATTTTGATTATCCTGTATTATCTGAGAAATGTAGGATTGTCTAGAAAGTTTCATGTCTTTGTTATAGTTCTTAAGTGTGCATTTTTAGATCTCGAGGTGAACAAGCAAATTGGTCTTCCGCCACTTACGCTAGGCCTTCCAGCAGACTCTCTTTAGCATTGTTATTCTTACCCCTTTTCTCCAAGGAGCTTTTAGTGTCACAGGTACCTTTTTGGTTTTTATGGGTGCAATCCTGTCAATAATTTGACCAAGAGCACAGTTGAAGTTATCCACTATGGCATCGCAAGAAGCCAGGGTAGGGGGTGCCATGCCAGCATACTGATTGATAAACATAGCTATTGCACTTTCATGGATAAAATGCTTGTTTATGGTTCTGACTGCATTGGCATGCATAGAAAGTCAGGTCATATTAAAAAATATACAGAAATTAGATTGTAACGTCTAGAATGGATGTAATTGTAATGTTCAGACCCTTTGAGATAACTAGGTCAAGTGTGTGGCCTTTTTTGTGAGTAGGTCCTGTAACATGCTGTGAGAGTTCAAATGCCTCCAGCAAATCAGTAAACTGTTTTGTATCTGGATTATTGGGGTTATCAGTATGGATGTTGAAGTCCCCTGAGATGACAATGCAGTCAAATTCAATTGAAATTTTGGATAGTAGCTTGCTAAATTCTTCTAAGAAGCCATGCTTAAGCTTGGGTGACCAAAAGAGATATTAGGTTAAGTGATCAGCATAGAGGGTAGCAACCCCCCTGCCCTTTCTATTGTACCTTGGGCAGTGTACAAAATTACAATGTTCAGGTGATCAGTTTTTTGTTACCAGCCTCATCCAACCAGGTTTCAGTGAGCATAAGACAATTAAGTTTGTTGTTACATATAATGTCATTAATGGATCTGGATCACATATAATGGATCTGACATTTAGCAGTGCCAGCTTTAGAGTTCGGGTGGCCTCAGCTGCAGCTGGATATGACCTAGGCCTGAAATTATGCACTGTTTGTTAGTGTTCAAAATATTCAAAATAAGAGGCAGACAAAATCTTTTTTAAGCTTCTCCGACTGGTGCATCTTAAGGTCGTTGGTACCCGCATGCACCACAACAGTGGAGACAGACGGGTGGTGACAAAGTAGCTGTGGGACGGTGATATTAATGTCCTCAACGAGAGCACCCGGGTGGCAGGAAGTGCGGCACCTGTTGATCCGAACATGACGTACCATGGACAACTACGGGGGAACAGCCGGCACAACTGTCCTCAGCAGCTGCCTCGGTGGACGTCCCAGGGTGCACATCGACAAAGGAGCGAGGCGGGGGTCCCGAGTGATGCTCAGCGCTGGGAGAGGGATTCCCCGCAGGCTCAGGGCGAGGAAGACCATGGAGCGCCGGAGCACAGCCCCCTTCAGGATCTCATGCCGGGCAGCAGAGGTCGCAGACCAGAATGAGGGCCACCGTGAGGCCAAACCAGCAGTTTGGCCTCACGGAGTGGCCAGCCACCCGAGCACTGTCAGCCACCAGTGGAGGGGAAGCTGCGGCGTTGGCAGGCACTGCTCCCAGGTCCAGATCCGGACGAGATGGAGCCACAATGGAGACTGGATGGCCAATAACTTTCTTCAACTTAACACAGACAAGACTGAGGCTCTTATTATTGGTTCAAACAGTATGGTTTCTAAGGTTTCTCAGTGTATTGGATCTCTTTCCTCAAATATACTGTCTAACCTCAGAAATCTTGGTGCAACACATTAAGTCACTGTCCCGTGTATGTTTTTTCCACCTTAGAAACATTGCCAAACTCAGGTCCGTTGTATCCGAAGCTGAGCTGGAAATGATTATTCATGCCTTTGTATCATCTCGCCTAGATTATTGCAATTCCCTGTTCACATGCCTCAGCAAGTCATCCCTGGATCATCTTCAAATGATCCAAAACTCTGCTCACAGCTGTTGACTAGGTCCAGCAGGAGATCTCACATCACTCCCATTTTAGCTTCCTTACATTGGCTTCCCATCAAATTTAGGATTCAGTTTCAATTTCTGGTAATCACTTATAGAGCCCTGCACGGTCAGGCACCTGTGTACTTTGTGCTGTGACCTACTCCATCCCTACATCTCTGGCAGGTCACTTAGGTCTTCTGACCAGGGCTTACTGGTTGTCCCTCACTCAAAACAAAAGTAGGCTCAAAACAAAAGTTGATTGAGCCTTTGAGTTTGTGGCACCTAAACTGTGGAACTCCCTCCCACTGGACTCAAGGTCTGTGGTCTCTGTTGACACCTTTAAAAAGCACTTAAAGACTCATCTGTTCAAACTGGCCTTTGCCTAGCCAATGTGTCTCTATTTCAGTGTTTTTATGTCCTTATGTTTTAATGTTCTTTTGGAGGTGAAGGGGGCGTGGCTTGGTATCGGGTTGTAAACAAAGGGGCGGGGCGGCTAGGTCCTGGAATTGACACAACTGTGGGTGGTACCTGTATTTATACTGACATTTGTTTGCTCTTACCCACAGTGAGGCTGGATCCTACCTTTTTGTGACAGAGACCGCGATCATCTATGCCGTTCGTCTTGTGCCGATCCTTTTACATTCCTTTGTTACAAGTGTCTTTTCAATTTATGCATTATTTTTACAAGAAGAGTTAGTGAGCACTCGGTGCTACTCAGTCTTTTGTGGACAAATAATAAAAGACTATTTGGTAAATGGTTCCGATTCCTTCCTTTTCCTACAAAACCCTGGGTGTGAGGTTCAACTTCCTCACAGTGGCGCCTGAACAGGGATGTAAGAAGTTGTTGTGAACAATGGGAGGAGCGCTTGAGTCCCCACTGGGAAGTGTGCTCAGGATGTTGCCAGAGATATAGCGCCAACAGACCCAAGTCCTACTGGAGATCGCCAATCAGTAAGCAGAGGAGCGGCCCATCCAGATTGTTCTCCTGAAGATGGTGGATGATCTGGAAGCTTTTTGGGACATTTTTGAAGGCACGGCCGCTGCATTTGCATATGCCAGGATCCTGTTTGTGGATTTCAACTCGGCCTTCAACTACATGCATCCCCACATCCTCTGTGCCAAACTGCAAGAGCTCCAGGTGGATCCCTATATGATCCTCTAGATATTGGACTTCCTCCTCAAAAGGGAGCAGGTTTTCAGGGTCAAGAGGGTGTCATAAACTATTTGGCTTGTGAAGCCCTTTGAGACTGTAACTGTGATTAAGGGCTATACAAATAAAATTGACTTGACTTGATACCTCCAACAGTCCCCCCATTTTGAGGAGGAAGCAGAGAAGCTGCACCAGTGGTGCAAGGAGCACTTTCTCTGCATGAACGTGAGGAAGACAAAGGAGCTCCTCATAGACTTCCAGAGGAAGGCTGACCCTGTCCCACAGCTGACACTGAACAGAGAGGTTGTGGAGAAGGTTAGCAGCTACAAGTACCTCAGGACCACCATTGACAGCGGGCTGACCTTCAATGACAACACACAAACCATCTTCAAAAAGTGAGGCTCTCCATATAGAGAGCCTCCTTACCTTTACTTTTCTGGCTTGGGCTCTCAGAGACCAACAAGGCCAAGCTGCGGAGGGTGACCACCTTGGGGTCCAAGCTCTACGGCGAGCAGTGCTCAACCCTCCAGTGGCTCTATGACCAGAGGGCGGTGAAGAAAGCAGGAAAGATCATGAGGGACTCAACTCATAACCTCAGCACCTGCTTTCAGATCCTGCCCTCTGGTAGGAGATACGCTGCTCCTGTAGTCAAAACAAACAGAGGCAGGGCCAGTTTCATCCTCTCTGCCATTAGGCTCCTTAACAAACATAACCCCCTGGAACCCCCTCACCCCCTCCACCTGGAAGAACTGGACCTGTTGTGCTAACACCCCCCACGCACACTCCCAGAATGTGTGGAAGGCATTGCTTTTCTTGAGAAAAATGTTCTTTTCTTTTCGAGTCATACCTCCTGTTTGTTTTTATGTTTGTTTTGTGTTATTTACTTATTATTTGTCTTGTCTGTATGTAGTGTACTGACCTGAACAAAATGAATTTGCCTTATATTTATTGAATATTTGTTCAATAAATATATTGAACTGGGACAATATTTGTCCCAGTTCGCCACTGCACGCCATTGTGTAAGACAGAGCCATTTTGGGCCAATGCATTCAAATTCCCCAAAACAAGTTAAGATTTGTTTTATAAGGGATCATTTTGTGAAGCTCGATACCAGACAACACTGGGGCCATTGATTTTCCAATACCAAAGCTGTTTCTATTGCTAATAAAAGACTAAATCAAAAAAAAAAGTAACTCACTGAAATCTTGAATGCTCTCACTTTTCACCCCTATAAACATAAAACACCAAGTCCAGGGGTAAAATTGCAGATTAAAGAAAGATTTATTTGCCTTTTCAATAAAACAAAAATATCGCTACATAGGCTGACAAAACATTTTAGTCCCGATTTCCAATATACAATATATCTTTGTCCGTCTAGCCAGGATTCCTTTCAACCGGAAGGTCATATACTTACCACAGGTAAGTATAATAATTAATATTAAATATAATTTAGAAATATATCAAATAGAGCCATAAAGTAGTGTAGTGTAAGAGTCCAATGCTGGTGGAATTCTTCTGAGGTGCCAGCACATAGCTCACCGGTGGGGCTCAATCTTTACCATTGGCCCTGTCTGCTAACTCAGACCGCAGCCTCCAAGAGCAGGCAGAGCTTGTTGATAGGCCTGAGTAGTGTGTTTGTTTTGGTCTTAACCAGAACAGTCCGAACAAGACCTCCGGCCCCTGGTAGGGCCTTCACGACACGCCCCATCTGCCAAGAATTCCTTGGAGCGGTGTCGTCTATGATAACAACAAGGTCACCTGGAGTGACATTTCTTTTTTTTTGGTATATTGACAGAAATTGAATGAGAAATCGTTATTTCAGTTCATTTGTCTTGGAGAACAGTTCAAATCCACAAATATGCCTAATACATGATGACATACTGGATAGGGACCTTAAAACAATTAAATGAACAATGTTACTCTCAAGTCATTCACACTGTAGCGCTTCATTATCTGATGCTTGCATTTCAATCAGAATCACAACAGAATTTTCAACAGTCAGGTTCTTGCAATAATGCCAACGTAGCCTTAACATTATAACCAATACAATATTATGACATAATATGACAATGGAATTGGAACACAATACATAAATCAATAGAAAATAATTTCCCAAGAGAATGTATATCGAGTGTGTGTGGTTGGTGGCTGGTTTAAGCAGCCTCATCTGGCCCGAGTCAGACTGATTGGACTCTGGGGATGGGTGAGGCTGCACCTGTGGTGCATCTAGTAATCAAGCCCACAGGTTAAACCAGCCACCCTCACACACACTCAGGACTGAGCCCTGACATGTCAGCATTTACCACCTGCTCAGCAAACAATTAATTGTGCACCTTAACAATAAACCAGATTCAACATCTCCCGTGTCCTGTCCTTCTGGAGAAGCCCGGTAGCAGACACTTTTGGAGGGTTTGAGTCCCGTCCTTGGTGGCAGTAGCGAGGACTCTGCTACATCGATATTTTAATCTCCTAGAGAAAGGTGAAAATGAGGTATTGTGATCGAGGTTCTTCCAACATTGAAGATATTGGAGAACTCTTATCTTTAACTCTTATTCTTTAACTCTTTAATTATCTCTTTCAATCTGAAAACAATTCTCATTGATGCCTTGAACTTGCAAACAAACAATGCCACCAAAGAAAAACCAACAGAACGAGGAAGAGATGGAGATTAGGAAATCTCTTAACTTCATGTTGGAGGAAATTAGCATAACCAACAGACTAAACTGCTTGGATTAATGGAGGAAGTATTGGAGCTCAAGCTAACACTCAAGGAGAAGGACAAACAAATCAAGGATCTGGAGATACGTGTTGACGATCTGGAGCAATACTCTCAAATGGACGATTTGATTATAAGCCGACTTGAGACAAGACACCCAGTGAACAGTTCTCTTTGGAAAAACAGGTGATTCAGTTCTTTGAAAGCCAAAACATGATCATACAAACAAATACGATTTCAGCCTGTCACAAACTTCCTAGGAAGGACGGTAACACCAAGCCAGTAATTGTAATGCGCTTTGCGAACAGAAAAGCCCAAACTGAATTACTGAGACAGGGCAGAAAGCTGCGGGGGACTGAACGACCATCTCATTAAAAAGAATGCCGATATCGCAAGATAGGCACGCATCCTAAAGAAGCAGAATAAAATACAAGCGACGTGGACGAGGAACTGCAAAGTGTGGATAAAGTTGAACGGATCACCCGAGGAAGCAAGAGCCACTATAGTAAGAGAACTCAATGAATTGAACAAATATAGATTAATAGTTATCTCTGGTTTGATCTGCGAATGGGCCACAGACTACGGACAAAATGAGACATTCTGAATAGCTATGTGGTTTGACTGGCGAATGGACCTAGGCTGCGTTTCCCGATACCGGCATACCTTGAGTTTTCGCGATGTCCGTCACCGATTGGCTACGCGGCAGGAAACGGTTTGTGTGCGCGTCCGCGTAGCCAATCGGTGACGGACATCGCGAAAACTCAAGGTATGCCGGTATCGGGAAACGCAGCCCTAGCCTATGGACTAAATGAGAGACATTCCGAATGGTACCATCCCAGTGTTTCCATAATGACATTGATATGAATTATATTAACGAAAGCCTAGGCCTGAGAACCTTTGACTACACTGAACATAAATTACAAGATATGGAGATGGATATTGTTCCTGAGAATAACTTTTTCCACAATGTGCAAAGTCAGTGTGAATACTATACTGAAGAACAGTTCAATAGGAATGTGAAAATGGATGGAGTAATATCTATAATACACTTCAATAGCAGGACCCTTAATTCAAACTTTTCAAAGATCCAAGATTGTTTAAGACAAATTGACAAGAAATTCACTGTAATAGCGATCTCTGAGACCTGGATCAATGATGAGCAAGTTGCTATGGTCGAAATAGAGTAAAGTGCTCTATACATTGAGCCTATTATAATAATTTAAATAATTAATAATTAACTAGCACAAACGAGTGCAGAAAGGGTTGGGGCTGGGGTTGGGTTAGGGTTCTATGGCCCCCTGATCACCCTGTACCCATCAACAAACACTCACCCAAAGTTATCACATAAGTGAGACCGAGACAGTTAATGACAAGATGAGTCAAGAAGGAAAAGCGCTATCTGTAGCAATAGAACAAAATATGAGAGTGATGAATGGCAGAACAAAAAATATAGTAGCAGAACAAAATATTTATGAATGTCAGAGAGTCCCTTCCCCTCTCATCCCTTGTTACTTGGTATGGTCCACTCCCCTGATCACCTTGTACCTATCAACAACAAACACCCTACCCCCAAAGTTACAAAATGAGACAGTTAATGACAAGATGAGTGAGAGAAGGAGAAGCGCTATCTGGACACAATTGAATGTGATTTCAGAAAAAGCCGCATCATGTACAGTACAATTTGCAAAGCGAAGCACTCTACCGAAGGTGGGTCCACAGCAAACCTTCATAGACATTTAAGAACTAAACATCCAACTGTGCAACTGGCAGACGTAAGACAAGAGCCTCAGCCTGCTCCTACTGAAGAAGACGGCAGCACCAGCACTGCTCCAGCCAGTGGAACCAGCACTGCTCCTGTCAAAACACTGTCTAATACAATTATTCCAGATTTGTGACTGACAATCTGGCAGACAAACTTTTAAGGGTTGCAAGGGAGTGTAACAGTGCAGATTAAGTTGCTGCCTGTGTTTCTGACAATACTGCCAATGTTGTAAAAGCCATCCAGAACACAGGTTGGCCCCATCTATTCTGCTTTGCCCACACCCTCAACTGTCCACGTCTCCCACCGCATGTCGAGGTCTCTCTGTCGGTGGCGGGTGTGGCGGATGCAGGCGAGCGAGTGACGGTGGGGTGCTTTTTCGCGTCGTTCACCGGCTTCCACGCCCCAACGGTGCCTAGCGAGGCTCCCAGGGGGATGGAGGGGGGCTCCTGATCTGAGGTCGTATTCGAGAGTTGATTGTTGCGTGGTTCCCGCCGCCAACGGCAGGAAGGCTCACAGTGTTTGCCCCGGGGAAAAGCTTGGGGGTTTGAGAAGAAGTGGTTTGGTCCAGGTTCACGCTTCTTCTTTTGAGAATTTGCTCGTAACGTTATTTCTCCCTAAGTGCAGCAGCAGCCAGCCAGCATTGCCGAAACAAACAGAAATCAGGATGCCAGGTGAGAGTATTAAGCTAGCTGTACAGACAGAATCAAATCTGTTTTAACGTGGCATTAGATAATGTCATCTCTGCCTTGGATACATGCTTTCGAGCCATTGCAAGTATAATATGTGAAGTTTGCTGAAATCTTGAAAATCAAGGATTTACAAGAAGATCAGATTCACTCAGTTTACCGTTCATTAACAAGCACATTCAAACAGGATCTTACTGCTAGCTTTGAAAGTGAAGTGCGACATTTTAAGTCCACATTTTCAGACCGCCAGTCTCCCCTTGACCTGCTGAAGTCCATCTCTAAACTGCAGCTCCAGAGCATTTTTGGAGAAGTGTGTGTTGACATCTGCATCTTCTGCACTTTACCTGTGACTGTCGCTGGTGGAGAAATTAAAACTAGTTTAAAAACTATCTCAGCTCCACAATAGCCTTGCCAGACTTTCAATGGAAAGCCAGCTAAGCACAGTTGGACTTCAAAAACCTCATAAGTGATTTTGCCAACAAAAAGGCCCGGCGTTGGGCTTTGTGATCAGACTAGGTGTAACCATGTAGCCTGCTATGGATATTGCACCATGCAAATCAGAGAGAAGAAATGAGAATAAAGAGACAAATGAAGCTATGCAAGCTGAGAACAAACAAATCATCAATTGGCAGAAACAATGGCAATGATTAATCTGAAGTTGAGATAAGTAGAGAATTGTAGTTTTTGATATTTATTTACAAGAAAGTATTTCATTGTGTTGTCTATTTTATTATTTTGCAGTACATTATTGAGTTGTAGATGTTACATAGCTGCCTTGGTGATTTGAGTACCAACAGCTCCACCTGGTGGAGCATCTTGAGCCTGCAGTTTAATGTGAGTTTGAGGTGCCTGATAATACCCAGTGACTCTTTGTTGAGTGGTTAATTGAAAAAAAGAAAACTGATTGTGTTCTTGACAGTGCCTAGCGCAATACACCCAGAGGAACAGAAAAATAAATAAAAATACAGTAAGAGTAAGAAAAAAGGTTGTGTCAAATTGATCTTTGGTGATGAACAGTCGGGGGGCGGAGGCCAACACCAATATTCTTTCAGGGGGCCCAGAATTCGTAGCAACAGCCCTGTTCCTGTTGCTCGCATTGGAAAATGGACGAAGAACGGCTGATTCATTTAGTTTATTTAACAGATTCAGTGCGGACAGAGAGTGTCCGATGTGACGTGATGTCTCCACTAACCAGTTTGTGAACATTCTATGTTCTACTCTGCTCCGAACTCAAATCCCATTCTTTTTGTGACATCGAAGTGCCTTTAGAGGGACTAAATAATCCGGAGTGTAAATGGTACTGCATTTATACAGCGCTTTTCCGACCAGTGGCCACTCAAAGCGCTTTACAATTAGTGCCTAACATTCACCCATTCATACACACATTCATTCACCGATGGCGGTGTCAGCAATGCAAGGCAACAGCCAGCTCATCGGGAGCAGTTAGGGTTAGGGTGTCTTGCTCAGGGACGCCTCGACACTTGGCTAGGAGGAGC
>OMKN01020071.1:8694-26194 GCA_900302345.1 Melanonus zugmayeri
CCCCCCCGACCACCCAACCCACCGTACACTCCCCACCCCCGATCCCATCCGTCTGGCCCACGTGAGGGTGAAGTCACTCCAGCAGAACCCTGTAGTCCATCTCATTCCTTGTAGTGCAATTGTTTGCCTATCAAAGCTCACATCATACCATGTCAGGCAGGGAAAACCTTTTGTTGGAGCGCAGGAAACAGTGATGGGATTGTTCTATGTTTGTGTGTGTGTGTATATGTATGTGGATATGTGGATATGTGGATATGTGTATATGCGTGTGTGTGTGTTTTTTCTTACTTTCTTTTTTTTCTTTCTTTTTTTCTTCTTCTCTCCCCTCGGTCACATCTTAGACAAGTTAACCTCTTTAATTAAGAGTACTTAGCTGTGTGGGCCCCGGATGGGGCAGGAAGCGTCGGTTGAGACTCTGCCAAGCTGGATTGGGTTTCTCGGGCCCCGCCGCTGCTTCCAGCCAAGACTGAAAGGAAGGCTGGCTTGTCAGCAGATGCAGCGCTCAGGGATCAGTGTCTCTCTGCCGGGTTACAACATGAGCTCTTTTCCCCAAGACAAGAGAGAGAGAGAGTGAGAGAGAGAGAGAGAGACAGGGAGAGAGGGGAGAAGGGGGAAAAAACCACCCTAACCATAGAGAGGACGAGTAAGGGGAGGAGTGGTGGTGGTGGCTCTTGGGGGGTGGGGGAGAAAAAAAGAAAGATGAGGGGGAAACTTGTTTTGTGAGATATGTATTCTGATGTCGGAAACCGAATACATTTCATAGTGTAAGTTCAGTGTAAGTTCTTCCTTTTTTCTACCTTCTTGTGTGTGTGTGTGTGTGTGTGTGTGTGAGTGTTCTGGTCCAGTGTCTGCAAAGTATTGTAGTGTAGGAAATACGCCATTGACTTGGTTTAGGATGAAGAGGAGGAGGCTTGGCTTGAACGACGCATCTGGATGTACACACAGTTTCAATTTTCCGAAGTCTGGTCGGAGAATCAAAGGGAATTCAGTTCATGAAATTAAATGTCATAGTTTAATATTATTACACAGGAATCATTTGTCAAATTGATCACAGCTACTTTGTGGAAAGTAAGAAAAAAAAAGAAAAAAAAAGCAATTTTTTATGCAAAAAACTGTGGCTTTTTTTTGTGGCGTTTTTCTTTCCAGCGACATAAGGTTTGTTTTTTTCTAATGCATTACAGTTCTTTGCTCCTGAGTTCCGGCATTAACAAGATCCAGCCTATTCCCTCAACATGGCAATTTTATCCAGCATCCAACCCTAAATGAATACATACGTCATGTGGTTTAGATATATCTGTATTAGTTTCACCAGCGCCCCAAGAAAGACGCCTCTAATTTCACTTTTTGATATCCTAACTGTGCTTTATGGTTGTGGCGACATGGAATGTTCCAGAGGACAACCCCATAATCTCTGTGTATATCGCCGTGTTTACCAGCTCCAGAAAGAGGAAAAAACGCTTTTACTTTGAAACGTTCCACTGTGTTAAAGGTTAACACAATTTGGCGGGGAAGAAAATCTGATTTATCAGTTGTCGTCGTTTTTATTGAATGATCTGTCTTGTCAAATTCTATTTTTCTGATAATTTGAAACGTCGTGGAATGCCGTCGTTTTTCTTTACTTACAAGCGAAACGTAATTTTTTTCCTCCCTGTATGTGTAGTGTGCACCGCTACGGCCCTACAGCCTACCGCCGCTATTACTACACAACTCAATGTTCCACATTATGTTGGCTCTCAAGTGTCTTTGTACCGCGTGTATTTTTACATGAGTGGAGGCAGGGAGACAAGGGGCTTGGCATGTACCTTGACGAACCCATGTCTATTATCTCCTTAATGGTGATTCCTTTACCTTTGTGCTCTGTGAACCGAGCCCGGCTGCTCTCTGGGTGTATCGGTGTACCGCCACACACCCATATAGGGTTTCGCTGTCATGAACTAACATATACACAACCAAGGTCTGCGAGAGTTCAAAGTTCTTAGGTGTCGTCGGAGGCTGACAGAATGAAAGGATTGTTGGGGGGGGGGGTTAGAAAATAAGGAGAAAATTACACTACTCTTTCTCTTTCTGACGCTTTTTTTATGATAATGTCAATGCCAAGTGAAGTTAATAAAAAAAATTAATGCACATATAATAGTACATTTAAAAGTCATTCTTAACCAGAGCAATTAAGACATTGAAATGTTTTTTTTTACTGAATTTAACACTCTCTTTCTTCAAGTGGTAAAAACATTTAGTTTAAGCGATCAGAAGTTGATTAGACATGAAATGCTTGTGTGGTTTAGTCACTTTGATCTGGGACCAATCTCAACCATATGAGCGGTGGGTTTTTTGGTTGAGGGGCAAAACTGAGAAGGATGGCAACCTCATTTCCCAAGTTTACCACAGGGTTCAAGCACCCATAGCCTGCGGTCATTACCTTCTTGCACGGTCTGGTTATGTCTGGCTGGTGCCCCGCCCTCCTCCTCCCCTCCTCCCCAGTCTATTCTATTATTCCCCAATGCTTCTCCTCAGAACACGGAGGCCCTGCAGGAACTGGGAGGTATTTAGCCCTTGGACCTCTGTTACAGAAGAAAGCTTGACTCTCTCACCTCTTTCAAATTACCTTCTGACCACATCCAACATAACACAGATGTCCTCACTATTTATCAGACACGGAAGGCTGGTTTATATATTCTGTACCTGTTCTCTACTGATTGTTATGTGCTTACATACAACACAAAATAACCTTGGGATGACCGGGGACAAAAGGAACAAAAATGTATTTTCTTTCTTGCACATATGCGTACGACAGACCACCCTTGTTAAAGGGTTGCAATAGAGAATCTCGGTTTTGATCTCGAGACGTTTAGCGGCGGTGTCAACGGCAACAGTTTCAGCTCATTTAAATGGAAATGTATTGTAAAGTCATGGAACGCGTCTCGCTAGCCACTAGCTGTAAAAGTACCGAGCCTGGAGCTGCGGTGCTTCAGAAACAGAAGAACTCAAACCCCCCCACCTGTGGCTCATTAGCCCCTGGCCCGGCTTTACGCTCCATCCGCATTCAGACCTTTGTCCGTCTCAACTGAAATACGTTCGATGCAGAAAGCAGCAAACCCGGGCTGAGTTGAGGCTCGACGGCCAACGCTGCGCTGTCTTTCCCTTCCATTAGCCAGATCCTGACTGCACAAGATTAGAGACAGATTGCAGTTTGGGACTCTGGCCTCTCAGTATTGAGTAGGTGTCAGGGAACATTTACCATCGCTGTTCTTTGACTTTTGTACTGAGTTAGTGTTTATTTTACAGTTTAGGGCAATGCATTGAAACCGCATAAGAGCGGCGAAAAGGTCGGTATTTGTTTGATGTTTTATATTGTTCTGCGGTTGAGGTGATTGCTTGCGGCTGCAGATACTTTGATTTTGATAAGATTTGAAACACACTGTACAACAAAACAAGCACCTTAGACACCTCGACTTTTCTTCTTCTTTTGGAAAGAAACTGACAAACGCTCAACATTTTGCTTTTCTGTTCCGTTTTTTGGTTCAAATCTCATAACGCATATAACCCATCTGAAATACAGTATTGAAAGGTGGTGTACAGATTTGTACAGATTACATTTGGCTGAGTAAGGCCATCATTAATTACCATTGTGTGTTTACTCAACAAATGAATGAATCTCCATGGAATTCCAGCATTTACAAACACACAAGAGTACTATGGCAGGGGTTTGGGTTTGGCTTTCCCCGCCTGCGAGCTATAATACCCCAAACCTGGCATTGCTGCTGTCTGGGACACAGTCCAAGTAGCCACAAAAAAAAGTCAATGTTCAATGTCGATCCTTTATCCTCTAATTTATACGCAACTTTAAGAAGTGAGTTCTTAGCTGCTAGGCAGGTGGATTTCAGTCTGGCTAATATAATTATTATATGAATTTAATGGCCTCGCCGATAGAGTTTTGCTGAATATATGTTTGTTAATGGATACTGTTCTGTTGTGCCCAGGTATGTTTAGCATTCAGCATATTCCTTACAGTTGAACAAACTGCATTGCGCGCCTTTATGGGGAATTGGTTTTCTAAAACAATGGGCTGACAAAGTAGTAATTTGCCACGAAGAAGGTGCTTCTTGTTTTTCTGTTTCCCTAATCAGCACAATTAGCCCCATTTAGTCGCTTCATCTTGTGCTAAACAGCCCCCTTTGCTATTGAGAGGCAATTCTCTTTTAGCATGAATGTCATTACAGCATGTTCAACACAGATACACAAGACTAGTTTTCAAATCAAAAACCCTCTCTGCCGGGAAGGTCACAGCACAACTACTGAGGAACAACATTTTCTGAAACACAAGGCTTTATTAGCCATAATGGCGTCATTTATTACCATAAATACCTAATTAAGAGCAATAGTCGTTGCAAAGAAAAACCCGACAAATCTAGATTACAAAGCCGAACTTACTGCACAGTTAATGTAGAAATAATTTCTTGTTTTTTAAGTGAAAAGAAAAGAAATGATATGCTCTGAGAACATTTATTATTCCTCGCGTGTCCATTGTATACTACTGTTTGCTAATGAAGACTGTCATTAAGCCTGTTGCTACTGCACAAGCTAACTGCAGTTAAGTGCAAAGAAGCTGCTGTGTGAAGAGAGGTGAGAACAGGTGATCGGTGAACCTAGTGATGGTGGAGTGGCGGTAGGAGGAGGCAGGTGGCCGGAGGACCCGGGATGGTTATAGGAAGGACTTTCATGTGTCTCTCTGACCCTGGGATTGTATCCCAGCTGGTACCCAACAGATACATACAGCACCTTGCATGTGAGATGACTCCCACTGACCTCCACCAAGTACAGAAGCTCAGTGCTGCACTAGAGGGATGGCCACGGATATGCGGATAATATCTTTAAAAAAATATGATTATAATTGGTATACTTTTTTCAATAACTGGATTTAAGAACAACAGAGACTACAGGTCGCAGCAAAACAAATCTAAATAAGTCTAAAAACAGATAGCAGAGTATGGCATCCATTCATTTCAATCAAGCGTGTGAATGTCAAATGTTCAATGTTAAATGGATCATCAATCTAGCTTGTACCCATTACTCTGTTTCACAGTTGGCTCGTTTGGAGCGGACAGCCGGGGGGCGGGGGGGCTGTATCTAGAGTATAAGTACGTACACTGTATTCTTTTAGTTCTTCGAGTATCCAGTTTAAACAAATATACCAGTGTCTTATTGAGCCGCCGCTATAGTCTATTGAAGACGCGGGTGGGGCTTTGGGTGTGTGTGTGTGTGTGTGATGGGTTTTGAAAGGGCTCCCCTATAGAGCTGTCAAGAGAGCGGGGCCTGCATACTGAGGCCAGGTGATCCTACCTGATGACAGACGATAGCCACCTTGTTCTTCCCAACCTCCTTCGTCGGAGAGAAAAAGTCCTCTGGATTGAGCCGAGACTGGCCCCTCCCGCTGCTTTGATACAGTTGCCTGGATACCGAGTCCACCTGGACCAGCATATGGCCCCAGCATGCTACTCTTCATGTGATCGCCCGCTCAGCCAAATCACTCGCTTCCTCTTCTCTTTTTTTCCCTTTTCTGTTTCTCATCTCCCTCTCTCCCCTCCTACTCGTGTTCCCTGAGATCTGTGTATTTAAATACACAGCCCTTTTGTCCGTCTTCCATCTAAATAATAATTTGATATCATTATAGAACAAGTATAATTATAGTTGTTGTATACCGTGTAATAACTATAATAATAGTGATATAAATTAGCAACACTTATACTCTAGACTGAATCAAACCACAACGGTGGCCTGTGTCTTCAATGCCTGTTTATCTGAATCTATTTGCGATTGCCTCACAATAATAAAGCACAATACACTATACCATAAAGTTCTCCGTCTGCAAGACGAGACCAATTCCTCACTTCCCCTACAGATGTGAGGGAACCTTCAACACCTTCAACACCTCCGGAACATCTTTACTCCATAATTCCCGATGAGGCAGGCCTCTCGGACGTTCACACAGCTAATCACTTCGGCAGACGCTCATGGGCTCGTGGGCTTCTTCAGCCACCTTCTACATGCCACTCGTGGACGTTACGGCGACAGGCGTAGCGGTTGCTTCGGAGAGCAATTATGCGCAGGATGATGGATGGGTCACAATCGTAAAACGACCAGAGAGACACATGCGACCCTGGTATAGGTGTCCCTCCCTCGTCCCCCGGTGGTGCTGCTTCCCAGGCCTACCTATAGGATCCATGATCAGAAGCCATGGACTCATCCCAGGATCCCATGACCAGTAGTTATGGAACAATGTCCTTGTTGAACATGGAAGAAGTCCATGTCCTGCGCACCCTGCTTTGCACCCTCACTTCCTCCAATCCCATCAAGGAGACGTCCTCCGGTAGGAGTATATATATATATTATTTTCATCAGGCGAGGATAGGCTTCACATCACAGTAGAACGCAATCAATAACTCTGGCCGATTCTCTGATTGAGATAACAGGCCCTGTCTGTTATCTGTCATATGTCATCATTCAAACAAAGTCACACACGATACTGGACGTCTCGCTAGGATTGCCTTGAGTTGTTTTGGGGGTTTTTTAAATCTGAAAACCACATTTATTTCAGACGTCAAACTGGCAGAAAAGAGAATCTTCTGTGACGATTTTGTTATTTGGCCACAAATAATTATGTTGCATTTGTCTGTTTAGCAAGTGTGTCTACCTTTGTCAAATATATAATCTTAAATTACAATTAAACACACACACACTCTCACATTCTCACACTCTCTCGCCCTCTCTCAAGCCAAGTGTGTTGTCCATCAACAGAGTCAGTCATTCTACCGGGAGCAACGAGGTCAGGGGTCAGGCGTCCATGTGTTGAAGCCCGATGGTTGAACTCAGAGGAAGATGGAAACACCTACAGATTTAACACAACTCTGTCAACTCCGTCGGAAACACATGCAAAACATAGCGCTTCATAAGGTCTCATTCATGGGTTAAGAACATAACATAAAATAGAATGAGATTAGATTCAATTCAATCCGTGCAAATGATATCATAACATAATTTATATTATACATATATTGTGATTTATATATCTTGCATTTAATGACTGTAATTGATTTGTTGCAATGCACATTATATCGTTGTAGTTGATTTGAACCATGTAATTAAATGGCAGACCTGTTTATGGCAACTAATGGCACTTACCTTAAAGTGTGTCATCATATTAATTATTTATAGTGAAACAACATGGTCTGTTGCTCTTATTATGTCTGAATTGAAGTTTGTGTAAAATTGCCTTAATGAAATAACATGTATTTTTCAATGGAAAACCACATGCATTTGTCTTTGAGACTTGTAAGCGGCTAGCTGAATAAAACATGGCCGGGTTTCATCGTTTAATCGCTTCTGTATCAAATCTGGTCTCCCTAGCTTGAATAATGTAGATAGGTCGCATTGAAAAGGTCATTATATATTACCTTTCATTTTCTACTTTAATGTGTTTTTCCCCCCTAACAGGTAGTTTCTAGTGCAAACAGTGAAAAGTCAGCACACTTGCAACCCACCCAGGCAGAACCCAATAAAAGGCTCAGTACAATCTTCTGTTTATATAAAGAAAATATTTTTAGAAGAAAGTACTATGTCTACTATGTAAACTAAGACGAGCTCTGCTCACACACACAGTTTAGAGGGAGGAAAGAAAATACAAAAAGTCCAGCAAATTATCACTTTGTATTGATTCATTATTCTTAGAGGGAGAAGTGTTAATACATTTTACTCAGCACTGAAATAATTAAATCCTGCATAAGTGACTCCCGATGACCCTTTGACTCAGACCAGATCGTCCATAAATACACCCCCCACCACCACCGCTGTTATATCTCTTAATTAAACCGAATCAGAACGGGTCGCAATTAACTAATTACACAAGCGCCAGTGATTAGGCGGTGAGACAAACAATGCAGCACAGTGACCGGCGCCGAGCCACCGCAGCGCTTCTGCTGTCAGGAATGATTCATTCATCTTAACATCAACATCGCATTCATCCCACAGAGAACAAGTGGCGATGACAGCTTACGTGTCACTTGCAATATGCGTCACTCCCGCCCAGAGGTGATCTGCAATAATATTGATAGAGTTCTGTGGGATGGGGGGTAGAAAAGGCAAGGGGGAAGGTTTGCCAAATAGCAATTTCTGGTCAAATAGCAGCGCCCTGTTGTGGCTCTCTTTAAGCAGCTGTTCTGTGGCAAGAGTTTGGCCACTGCTCTTTCCCCCCAGCAGGTGTCTGACAGGCAATTTGCAGCTAATTTATTTGCCACTTTAAATCATGTGACAGTTTTTGAGGAAGCCCTGGTGCTGGGTCATAGTTCACCCCTGGACGTCCTGTAAAAGTGTCGCTGAGGCTGATTGCCTCGACGGCCTCGGCAGATGCAGAGGAGGAGGGCTTTGAGGGGCGGAGGCCATGATGAGGAAGAGACAGAATCCGGATGTAGTCAGAGGAGGACTGAAGTGAAGGAAAGATGAGGGCGATAAAGAGATGGCTCGCGACAACAACCACAGCCTGAAGCGCTGTACGACGACGCCTCAGAGCTCTGCGGCGGTATGTTTACACATGAACTCACACACACACACACACACACACACACACATACACACACACACACACAATGCATCATCTGCTATATAACTATGCATACAGGTTTGTCTTTTTACATTTAATTGAAATCATCTCACTACGATAGAATATATTCAACTGCAAGTCATTTTAAATGGCCTTCATTAAAACAACACAATGGACCCTTTTCACAATAGTAGAGTAACGTAACTTCCTGTTGCTGTAATGTTAACATCAGGTCAGTTTTATTTATGTCTGTCACAGCACCTGCATGGTCAATGTATATTTACTTGACTAGTTATGTCTATACTGGTGCTAAATCGAACGAACCCATAATGAATGGTATGAGCTACACCTTTATTTTTCCTACTGTGAAAAGGGTCTATAGCAGCAACCCAGGACCTTTCTAATAAATGATCTTCTTCATCCATGGCAGAGGTAGTTTTACTCTCTCTATGGATCTTTCTTCTTGCCATTGACGTGTCCGCCATGTGTACACTTCCTTCTCTCTACGTCCCAGGTGGGTGAGCCTTGTCAGCTTGTCAGCTTATCAGTTTCCCCTCCATTGGCTTGTCCTGTCAGCTTGTAGCCCACCTCCGTCACCAGCATTATCTTTAGCTACCCCTTCAGTATCCATCTGTTCTCCCCACATCACATGGTAACCAGGGCAAGACAGGGTTTTCTGTTGAGTGACACACACTAGGGCTGTCTTAGCTAATTAGCATTCAATAAAATGCCTGCTAGACCAGGTTGGACTGCAAACCATCTCTCAAATCTCCACATCAGTGAAAGCAATATCCTGGCTCATAATGGTGTGTGTGTGTGTGTGTGCATACAAAATAGTTGAACTTTCACCGACTGTTTAAAGTATTAAACAATTGAAACAATGTTTTTCCTTTCCTTTAACACGCCAACATTTTAATTAAACACGTATGTGCGGCCGTTTTATGCGTGTACATGAACGTAATCAACATGTTAGCGAGTCAAAGTTGAGCAATCAACTGACAGCGCAACAGTGTAATTCATGTGACTCTATTGGGCTGATAAGATATCCACCATATGCACATGTACTGCTGCACAATGTACACGTGTAAGTACACGCCTATGCGTAGGTACACATGTGCAGCTACATATATATGTCATTTAGACTCCAGAAACAACATCAAATGCGTATGCGTACACACAGATTGGCACTAAATTAACGCTAAGAAAATATTTTTTTTCTAATATATGTTGAATACAAGCACTAAAAAACCCTAAATAAGCAAAGCAGATTTCCCAAAGCTATATTTCACTTCATAGAAGCAAATAATCTAAATAGAGAATCCACAGTGACCCCAACAGGGGAGTCTCAGCAGGAGAGAACAGTGAATCAAGCGTGAGAATCTGAGGTTCTCAGTGGCCCAAGATACAGAGTAGAATAACTTAATCTCTCTCTCTCTCTCTATGTACTTTGCTTTGCCTCCTGCATGATATTCGTAAATATCATGCAGGAGTGTGATGTGCATTTTAACAGAATACTGCATTACCGGTGATATACCGCAAATCAGTGTATTGTTTTTGCTGTGGTCAACTAAGCTTGCATTTTGGCTCCCGGATAAAACATTGGCTGGTTTCCTATTGATATCTATCAGCATAGCAAAGACCGATCCTAGCACACACACACACACACACACACACATGCGTGAACACAGGTATACTTACATGTACACACACTCACACACACACACATACACACACACACACACAAACACACACACACACACACACACACACACACACACACACTCATATACCCAGACACACACATATGCACGCATGGGCGACAGTGGCTCAGGGGGTAGAGCGGTTGTCTGACAACTAGAAGGTTGCTTGTTCAATCCCCGGCTCCTCCTAGCCAAGTGTCGAGGTGGCTAGGACCCCCTGAGCGAGACACCTAACCCTAACTGCTCCCGACAAGCTGGCTGTTGCCTTGCATGCTTGCAACCATGCCTACCTTAAAATGTAATATAATGCTATATAAATGCAGTCCATTCATTTACTATACCCAGACACACTCCTACACACGCACACTTTATCTCTCTGTATACCGAAACTTGGTAGGTGAAAAACCCATCTGGCTTGTGTTTTCCTGTGCTGTGTGATTTACACTCTGAGGCAGAGGGCTGAAACTTTAGCCTGACGTTGCACAGTGGGCTCCTCCAATCAGGGCCTCCGTCTACTGTTTATGGATCGCAGGTACCAGCTGTTAGCCGCTTCCACGTGAACTACGCCTACTTCCTGACACAGTGGAATGAGGCCAGATAATCAAAGTTTCACGTCTGACCCAAAGGGTACATAGTATGCTCTGAGAACATTTGAATTTCAAGAAAAATACATTGGTGAGAAATTTTGGGTAAAACAACAATGTGTTTTCCGCTCAACAGTAAGCGCACTTTTTTTTCTTAAATACACACAAACAAATCTGCAGGAACTGCATATTAGTGCTTATGCAAACACAAGTGTAGCGGTTGATATTTCACAGAAGCATTCACAAAGAGGCAACGACGCACGCTTTGCAGTTTATATTTATCCGAAATCCTGAACTGTTGAGAGGTTTCTAAAAGTGCAGTATTTTGGTCAAATATTGTAATGACTGTTGTTGAAAACCAAACATATTTCCTCTATTTCTATTATTTTTGAAGAGGTGGCAATTTTCTGTCCAAAATAAACCATTGTTTTAAATTAAACTGGTGGAATTAGACCCTCATTTTACATTTGAACCCTAACTGTACCTTAATACAATATACACTTGACTTCACTTTACTATACACACTATGTTATGTTGGGCGAGCATGTGTGCTCAATTTCCCATATTTGTGTGTTTTTGTGGGTAATTCAAAAATAACACTTATCAACCATTCCAGATGTGTACCAAACTAATTAGAATCCCCCCTATATATATATATATATATAATGGAAGAAACCTCTCTTGAATCATTTGGTTTGATCCAGTCCCCGTGTACCTCATCACATTCTGCTGTCATTGAAAACCCCATGAATACAAATGAATGTGGCTCTCGGAGAATGTCTTGGCATCAGCGTTACCTCGGCAATATTCGCCTATTGGCTAAACCGGCGTGGCGTCGTTTGATTCAAAATGGCAGCGCTTCCCAAACCAGCAGTTATATCTAATATAATATGTTGTATGACATGATGGAGAAAAACAAGGCCAGGTAGATGTAGCACATGTAGGAGAAGACAACCGAAGATGAAGATGATGATGGTAATGGTATACTTCCACATTAGTATCATCATCACCAGCACAAGCATCATCATTATAATCATCATCATCATCACTATTGTGTTGACAACTTACCACTATGACCAAATTATTCAAAATCATTTTCTTTATAAATTGCACAGCATTATATGTGAATAGATAAGGTGTAGGTGACACAGGCATGCATGCATAATAGATGTTTCATTATTTATATAAATTCAGAATGTGCACATTTACAATCGTTGAATAAATGCAACAGTGGATATCTATATAGGTAATTGTATTGCCTAGTAAGGTTGATGGGTTTTCCCCTCCCGCCATCAATTTCGGCATCATCTCAACATTGTTTGTAACCCAGAGGAACCCTAGAGGCACAAAACGGTCCGCAAGACTAATAATACTGGTTATTGGTTGCTAGGTAACTACCCATTGTTGTAACCCCTGCTCTTGTCTGACAGTGCGACTTGAGACCAATCAGCCCTCTGGGCTCTGATTGGCTACCTCAGAAGGGCCTCCACTTACTTTCGGACGGGATGTGCATGATGATGTCTCTTCATTTATGCATTTTATTTATTTATTTTACAAATGATCTTAGACTACAAAAAATACAGAGAGTGAGAGGAAATGAGAAGGAGACGGAGCGAGAAGAATTGAAGCTGTAGAAAGAAAGTGAAGTAGATGGATCGAATGAAGAAACATTTCTGAAAGTGTGCTGGAAGGAAACACGTAGATATGGCGGCATTATCTTTTTGTATTTTGGTTTTTGTTGTTTTCCTGCAGCGTTAGCGCATGTAAGCTACGCCTGCAGCATTAGCGTTAGCGTGTCGTTGTCACATCCGCGGCATCGCCTAACCTTGCCGCTGCTCTGCAATCATCACAAGTGCCGTACCGCTGTGGAGAGCCCTCTCTGCTATAAAGGTCTATGTTTGCGATAATGGAGAGCAGGTCAACAACACAAATGTGTACAGTAGACCCGTACCGAACCGAACCACCTTATGCCCAGTTTCCAACAGAACCACCAGACCGCTGTGTTCCAACTCGGGAATCAGCGTTTTAAAACATGTTACTGCTTTTGATGCTGATTACCATGTAGAAGCCCCGCAGTCGTACGACGACCACTAAACAACCTGAAATAGAAACCTTGTGTTGCGCTGCAAGGATTGATGTCTTGCGTTTCAAACAGCGATAGCATAATTGCCAGTATAGCGTAACAGCAGTCAAACACGCATCTGCAGTAATTTGCAGCCTACACAATAATCGTACATTAATTTAGCGGTTTACATCCTTCGGGGAGTGGGAGCAAGTATTCAATAAAGGCTTTGTAAACAAGTTAGGGACAAGATGGCGTTTCAAACCAGTTGGATGGAAGGAAAAAGAACACTGTGCTCTTTTCACTGCAGTTCTTTGACTGTTTGAGATGAGAGGGTGAGATGAGAGATGAGAGGGTGCAGACCGGACAGTAAAGCAACGGTGGCGGCTGTGAGCAGACGCATATACAAGAATTAAGACCCCGCTTTAACAGGGAAAATACCTGTTTACTAACCAGGAGGATTTAGTGCGCAAGTCAAAAAGGTAAGAGGTGGAGGAGGTGGAGAGAGAGGGAGAATTACATTTAGACAATGTGCCAGAAAGAATAGTGAGAGGAATAAAGTAGAGTGAGAGAGAGAGTGTGTGTGTGTGTGAGAGAGAGAGAGAAAGAGAGTAAATCTCTCCTTGAGCATGTAGTCCCTTCCGTAATGGCAATGGGAAAATGCATTCTCATGATTCATGGTGGACGTTTCCACTCACAGCCCTCAAATCATTAGAGGGCCAGACGTCATCTTTCTGTGGTCTAAATGACAAATCAAATGGCAGCCAGCGGGATTGGGTGGGTGGCAAGGGGTGGGTGTGTTTGTGTGTGTGTGTGTGTGTGTGTGTGTGTGTGTGAGTCAGCATGGGGTCTGGGGATTTCGCCGTCCTGCACTTAACAGTAGTCGAGGATTTAACCCTAACAGTTTATAACCCGTTCTCGACCGACCAACCATATTATATTCTTTAGTGGGTTTCTACGTCAGAGGGGGGGGAGGCAGCGCAGTATTTTCTAAAGCCACCTCATGAAGTGCACTGAGCTTTTAGAGAATTTCGGTGGAAACGGGGATCGAGTTGGTTTACGCGCAGACGTCAACGCAAGTTTTAAACTTGTATTTATTTCCGTGTCGCAGGCTAGAACTATGCTGTGGTTACCTCCCATAAGCCGTGGAGAACTGCTGCATCAGCGCAGTGTTTGACTCAGATGTCTGGCAAAGCCTTAATAACATTATAACGCTCTCTATTAGTAACACACTTACGTAAGTCATACCATTTTATATACATACACATACACTCCCAAAATATGTATTTTATATATAAAGTGTTAGGGGTAGAAAAAGATGTACAGGATAAAAAAAATGAGGTTGAAAACGATCGTCAGGAAGAGCAAAAGTGGAAGATGGAGCTGGTAAAAGAAATGAAGGCTGTTCAAGGATAAGCCAAGCCATGGTACACCGCTTTCCTTTAAACTGCGTACAAATATTGACTCTCCGCTAGACAGAAAACATACAGCTGGGAGCAAAAGCAGTCGCTTCATAAAATGTATTTATAAAAATGTTCTCGTGCATCCAGTGTCCCTTGCTGAGTTGCTGATCAAGGGCTACAGCGCTTGAGGGAAGAATAGCTTGGAATTATTATTAATAGTACATTTCTGTCAATTAAAAATGAAATATGGATTCAACATTTGCATTTTGTTGCTTTCGCAACACAAGGCTGATGTGTGCAAACAATGAGCGGTTTAACGCTTCACGATTCACCATGTTTCACCGCCAGGCCGACGACTGCTCCTGGCGCTTTTAATTACGGTGATGAACATCTCTTTGAAACTTTTTTGCTTTTAATTGATTTCTTAATCCTATGTATTTGTTAGGCATAGAAAGTCAACTTTGATTATAGGCATTAATCGAGCATTAAATAATTACTAGAATAATTATTAGATTTGCATTTAATAATAGATAATCGCTCTACTAAAGGAAGGAATCTGTCTGTCTGTACGCCTGTATGTCCTTTGCACATCTCCAGAACCGTTCATGTGATTGGCGTCACACTGGCGTGGTGTGTGACTGGTGGTGTGTGTTGCTGAGGACCCAAGGAAGCGCAGTGTTGAGTGTGAAGCTGTTTGGATGAACGGTTCTCCAGAAGGCTGCAAGCAGGGACACCGGAGGCCAAGCAATCGGCCCGTTCTGAACACAGGCTCGTTTTGAATTGGCACTGCACTAGTAGTCAATAATATAGAGAAATAACACACACACACACACATGTACGTAGACACACCCTAATATATTTTTCAACTACACCCTAAGAATTTTAAACATTTTAATTAAATATTTATTATTTATTAAATTAAATATTTTGTATGCATTTTCATCTAAACTAATTCAGTTAACTCTACACATCTGATTTAAACAAGCCATACCATTTAATATCAAATCTAATTCTATATTTTTATTCACTATTGTATCAATTTGTTTTCAGATAAATGTTTCTAATTATATATTTTTTTCACCCACAACTGAAATCAGAAAGATATGTATATATATATATATGGAAAACAAACTTTGTTTTTGCACCTCATTTTAAACCGATTTAAAACATAATTATTCTTATTTTTATGTACATGTTTGAACTTAATAAGCTTGAAGCGTAATATTAAGTGTAACTGGAAATGGATCATCATTGAGATCCTTACAGTTTGTATGTGTTGACAGCTGCCCCTCCAGAAGTGGAGCCCACTTTGCATCTTCTAGGATTTAGTCGCCATGTGGTTTCGGTTGCAGAGCGGCACCAAGACAGCACCGCGGATAGCATGCTAATGCTAAAATCCATGGTCTTTTCCAGCAGATAAATACAGTGGAAGATAAATCGTGTTTCATTACATAAAAAGCCAAACTGTGTGTACTGAGAGTGAAGAAGTGACTATAGGAGTGCAGAGTACTCATTACTATCCATTAGTCTTTTCTTGGTTGTCTCTGCTGCCACGTGTCTCATCTATAAGTCTCTCTTTTTTCCTGTAATCACTGCTTTCATATCACTTTCCCCACAAGAAATTGTTTTACTTGCTTGCTTTCTTCATGTGTAAATAATTATCTCTTTTCCAAATGGCTGCTTGTAATGTGTGGGATGTGGGGCACACTGTGGATGTAATAGGAGCGAGACATGAGTTACTGGAATATTGTATAGATGTACTGCAAAGTGGACAAAAGACACATAAAAATCACAACAAATCAAACAATCGAAGTAAAAAAATGTTAAATGGGTCTTTAACGCCTCCATCTCCCATCTCCTCTGGATGTCTGTCTCTTTTGTTCTTCCTCTTCTTTTTCTTCTTCTTCTGCTAGGTGTACAATGTCGACCTCCCGGCTTGTGGAGAAAAAGGCCCACTTGTGTGTCTTTGCCTCATCATGCTGGCTCTCATCTTAATCTAACCTGCTGGGTTAGAGCAGAGTCACGGACAGCACTCTCTCTCTTCTTGTCTCTGGTTCTAGAGTTGTAGTCTGCCTCCGGTCTCTCTCTCCACTCCGTCCTCCTCCTCCTCCTCTACCTCGCCTCTCAAGAGGCCCTTCTGTTCCCGCACTGGGCTGCTGGTTCTCTGCTGTGATTATCATCTCCGTTCCCATGGCGCTGGCTCGGACCTCACTGGGCCGACGGGACATACGGAAGAATTTTGTTATCATGACAGGCGACATTTGGCACAGTTTAGATTCTTGATACTGGGTTAGATCATCTGTTTATGTCTTTGAATTACATGGTGAATTTAAGGTGAATTTATTATTTTATTTAGCATTTGGTATAGCATTTTGAATTTTCAGGATTTATTATTTATTATTATATATTAATCATAACTGACTTTGTACAAATATATTACAATATTTATAATGTATTTGAATATTATAAAATGTGGTCATTTGGCCCAAATATGATAAATAAGAACAATAAATAGCAAAAAATATAACTTCCACTACTACTCCCCCGTTTCTTCCATAGATTCTGGCAGAATCGGGTTGTGTTTGGTCGTGGGTGTTTGGATAGAGTTGACAGCACCAGTCTATTCTTCAGGGCTGTGAGCGGCTTGGTATCGTGGTGATCTGGTGTACTAGACATGGGATCGGGAGGAAGAGCGGCTGGCAGAGGAGCACTGCATAAGAGAACAAACAGTCCTTGCTTAGATTTGGATCTACAAGATAACAACACAATGAGTCTTACACACACACACACACACACACTTACACACATTGTGTGCATGTATCCCATGCACGCAAAGACACATACACTCACGCACGTTCACACACACACATACAGACACACACACACACACATACATGTGTTTGCCCAGCTGGGCAGATGCAGATCACCAAGATCTGTGCCAGGTAGTCCTCACTGGTCCAGAACTGGACCATTGCTAAATAGGGCTTTTCATGCCTTATGGCCTCATTTGAGATGCACTGTTAGACTCCAGCTCTTAATCTCTTTGGATGCCATCTATGCAAATGAGTAGAAGAAGTCCTGGCAGGGAGGGGTTTCGGAAGGGTCCCTGGGCAGCCAACGGCACCATGCATACAAATTGTCATCCACTTTAGTTGCTTTAA
>OMKN01020071.1:31194-34223 GCA_900302345.1 Melanonus zugmayeri
CTGAATCACACATCAGATCTCAATCTAGTAGGCCTACAAAAAACTAAACCAACTGCTTTGAGGGAGAGAAGTACTCAGGGTTAGGGTTTGATTTAAGGTCAGACAATCAAGACAGGCAGACAATTAAAAACATGATATGAGAGATATAAAAATTAAAAAAGAAAATTTCAACATGGCAATTGAAAGTAGCATTACATCAGGTATGAATATTGGGCTGTACTATTTCACATCAAGCCACACTACATTTTATTGTGCTTGATGTAGCTGAGTGCTATGGCTCCAGCCTGCAGAGTTAGGTTCACTTTTCAAATTGTTATTAGACCCTAGGGTAGGGGTGGGAAAGGGGGTTGCTTCAGCCTGAGACTGGTCGCCCATTGAGCTTTAAAGAGTCCATGTCAGGAAGCTGATATATCACTTCCACCTGTAAATCAGAGTAAAACGTGAGTCTACCTTCCCAACACATGGTTTTCCTTTACACATTGACAAAGCTCAGAGCCACGCAGTCTCCGCAGTGTTACTGTGACATATGAGCATGCAGTACAGAGCACATACACACACACACAAGCATGCAGACACAGACACACACACACATGCATGCACACACACATACACACACACGCATGCAGACACAGACACACACATGCATGCACACACACATAAACACACACACACACACACATTATCTCACACACACACAAACGTTCTCTCTCTCACACAAACACACACACAGACTTGCACAAACAAGCACACACATGCACACACACATCACGTCACACAGACTAGTCTCACAAACCAGACTTTAAATTAAAAATGTTTGCAATTGCTAAAACATGTTTTTGAAAACAGGGCTCATTTTCTCATAACACTTAACACAATTCACAAAACCACACATCCAAAGTGCAAAACACCTCATATATCCTGCAAAATGAAGCACTGCAAAAACTACATAAACACTTATCAAAATCAAACTTTGGCATACTCATATTACCAGATTTTTGTCCAACCAACTACACACTGTTATGCTCAATCAAAAGCACTTACATCGTTGGTGGGCTTTGTCATACATAATAATAATAGTTCTGTATGTAGATAATTCTGCAGAGAGAGATTGTTCATGTCTACAGAAATATGTGCAGAAACACAAATATAATGTTCAAACAAAACCTTTTTAATTTTCTCCACAACAAATCAGTGCAACATATGCATAGCACATACACTATACATATCATCATTTACACACAACTGAAAATTGAATGAATGTTGATACCAACAATGGATGGAAACAATCTGAGAGGCAGAGGAGGAAGAGTAAGTGTAAGAGGTGGTGGATGAGGAGAAAGAGGACGAGGAAAAGGAAGAGCAAGACCAAGAACAGTCATTTCAGATGAAATTCGGGCAACTGTGAGAGACCCTGTTCTTGTTCAGGGAATGACAATGAGGGAAGCAGGACTTCAGGAGTTCAACCGAATGTGAGCAGATTCTCTGTGGCCACCATAATCAGGACATTCAGAGAAGAGAACAGGTAATTGTTTCTTTTTATTTTGGTAATTGAAAGTGTACTGTATACATTTGATTCATCACTTTGTCAATAGGAACGGGACAGGGTTTTTCATTTAGAGTTGTCTTTGTTCTTTGCTCTGCTGATTATACAGACATTCAATACTGTATTACTTGCAGTACTTACAGTATACAATATATTCACTGTACTAAGTTGTGATTACTATACTTTTTTTGTTATTGCAAAATGCATTTAAATACAATAAACCTTTTTTTCTGTAACTCCATGCCCTGCACGCTGTGTTCTCAATGTTCTGATGTAGTGTCTAATGAATGCTCTGTAGTGTTTCTATGTTGACCGGTTGTGTGTGTGATCTGACAGATGGTTTTGAGGTGATTGTTTGATTTTGCCAAAGGAGTCAGGGGTTTTGTGAATGTAGTTTGAAGATTGGGTTTTGTGTTTAAAGTTTTGAGAAAATGGGTGAAGGTTTCAAGAAATGTGTCTTAGCAATTGTGAAAAACTATAACATTTACAGTTTTGTGCAATTGCTAAAACGCGTTTTTGACAATAGGGCTCATTTTCTCCCAACACAGAACACTCATCAAAACTACATCAACTCTTATCAAAAGCAAACTCTGTGTAGCTGGTCGCCACCGTGACGCCGGGTTAAACTGCTGTGACATCATCTTCAACGCGATCGCTCCAGCGGCCAGAGATAGCGGGATTTTAAAGCAGGCTGATGTGTTGTAATTTTTGCTCTTTCAAAATCTTGATTGGATCCCTAAAGATCTTTAAATATATTTTTAACCCTAACCCTAACCCTAACCCTAACCGGATCTTTAAAGTTATTTATAGGATCCCTAAATATCATTACATGTCTTAATAGGATCTTTAAATATCGTATTATGATCTTTAGAGATCTTGATAGGATCTTTAAATATCTTGATCCTGAAGCACGAACCCTAACCCTAACCCTAATAACCCTAACTCTAAAGTGCTAACCCTAAAGCACGAACCCTAACCCTAATAACCCTAATCCTAAAGCACAAACCCTAACCATAATAACCCTAACCCTAAAGCACGAACCCTAACCCTAAAGCACGAACCCTAACCCTAAAGCGCGAGCTCTAACCCTAACCCTAAAGCGTTAACCCTAACCCTAAACACTAACCCTAACCCTAACCCTAAAGTGCTAACCCTAATAACCCTAACCCTAAAGTGCTAACCCTAACCCTAACCCTAAAGCACGAACCCTAACCCTAAAGCACAAACCCTAACCCTAAAGCACGAACCCTAAGCCTAACCCTAACCCTATCTTCAAACCTTAACCCTACCCTATCCCTAACCCTAAAGCACGAACCCTAACCCTAACCCCTAACCCTATCCCTAAAACACTAACCCTAACCCTAAAGCACAAACCCTAACTCTAACCCTAACCCTAACCCCTAACCCTAACCCTAAAGCAAGAACCCTAACCCTAAAGCATGAACCCTAACCCTGACCCCTAACCCTAAACCCTAACCCCTAGTTT
>OMKN01020140.1:2152-15069 GCA_900302345.1 Melanonus zugmayeri
TGTACCGCACACACACACACACACACACACACACACACACACACACACACACACACACAGACTCTTACCATCCTTTCCATCTCCCCAATGTTATGTATGATGTAATGAAGTACAGTACACACCACATAAAACATAAGCTTCTATACCATATAGTTAATTATAATATAATAATATAATTATTATAAGCCTTTGTATAAAGGCACTATCTGCACATTAAACCTATAACCACCAGACCTAACACTACAGCCATGCCATATGACCCTTTCTCCTTTTCTCCCCCGTCTAGACCACCTCACTCCTATGGAAATAACTTGCCTCCCCAATTATCCCCCTTCTGGGTTCACAATGTGCTCAACTCTCAGTATGTGTATCGACAAGTAACTAGACTCCTAGTCTAGACGACGAGAACCACCTTTTGCTCCCTTATATCACACCTAAATAGTGTTAACAATGTGAAGTCCTAAAATAAGTACTATTTCATCATGTAGTTTAATGAAAAAGCGGATAAAATAATCAGCCAAGCACTTCATAACTACACTTTGAAAGGTTATTTGGGGCCAAGATAGTGTAGTGGCTAGGGTGTCGACTCCCAGCCAAATGGTACTGGGTTCGATCCCAACTGTCCCTAGCCTACTTGCAGGCATCCTCGAGCAAGGTGCCCTGACCCCTACCCCGCTCCTTAATGACATGTATCTGAATTCACTGCAAGTCACTTTGGATAAAAGCTCAATGACTAAACATGTCAAAAGGTAACAACGGGGCCATGTTTCACTCCAGCCCAATTAAAACAGCCTATCAAATCTTCCCTCCAGTCCTTTAACTCAAGGACTCCATTTTCTAAACACTGCTTCGTCACGCTCTCGCTGAATAAAACTTACTCTAACCAAAACTCTTCCAAAACTGTTTATATTCATTTATTTTTCTCCACAAACAATTCAACACTCCTCTTTCATAGTTCTACACTTTTGTGGCCCTTGGGAGGACAAAGTGAAGGGGCCCCCACTGTTATTTAGGCATACACAGCACACCGAGTCCCACCAGAGTGGCTAGCGAAGCCGTGGCTAAAGTGTAGCCTTGGGTATACTTGCTTTTCGACACATCAGTATTCAATTCACACAGGAAGGCAGACAGAAAGGGCAGACGATAGAGAGAAGTGTCAGATGAGAGATAAAAAGTGGAGTGGTTGAGGCAAGATGATGGACAGAGTTGGAGAAATGGGCAGAAGGGAGAGGGAGATGATGGGGGAGAGAGACAGAGAGAGAACAAGAGAGGTGGTGGGAGAGATAAAGAAGATGAGTTGTTGGTGAGGACAGAGGAAGAGAAACAGAGAAGGAACAGAGAGAGAGAGAACGAGAGAGAGAACAGAGAGCAACCTGATGAACCAGCAAAACGACCTAATCGTCCGATTTCCAGGTCCCTCTAAAAACGACACGAGTTACAATTCAAGGCAAACAACATACATTTAGGTTTCCAGACCAAACGACCATTACGTCCAGGAGTTTTATTAGTACTATTAAGTAGTTATGCGCCCAGTATTACACAGGAATCTCAAACTGTTGTGTATTTCCGTATATATGTTCGTTAAAATACACAATTACAATTTGATCAAGAGAATTTGATGCATTTCATGAATCACTTTTGCTTTATTAGTCCCTTGCTACCTGTCACTTCCAGTGGCTTTTTCAGGGCTCCTCCGATGGAAAGGACACGGGTGGATGTTGAAAACCGGTTTATTGCAAAGATGAACAAATGGATTGTTTGCCAGAGCAGGTGGTAGCTTGCTGACATGTTAGCACTGTCCTGAGTGTGTGTGGAGATATTTTCACATCCAGTGGGGTCTTTGGTGCCATCCACTTTTAATGTGTACCACACATCTCCAATTTCCTCTGTGATGATTTGACTCATGTGTTCAATTATTTCATTTTGTATGCGATTCGATGTGTATGTAGCATTGGAGGGGATGGTGCTAAAAATCTTAGCAAGGTCTTTGTCCTTTTTAAGGGTATAGTCCATCATTGCTCAAAAAAATGCCACTACTCCCCTCGCCTCTTGCATCCAATGTGTCAACAGAGCCTCAGAAAGGCAGCTGGTTTACAGCTAGAAACTGAATAATGTCCACGATAGCTGACACATATGTGCGGTTTCTCTCAAACTGTGCTGCATTGACAAGTGTGGAAATCTCTGTCCCACTCGCATCTCTTGCAATGTCTCTCCTTCCACAACGCCACTGATTTCATGTGCTCTTTGCTTGATTCATGCCTTCCCAGTCCCTTATTACACACAAGAGCATGGCGCCAGTTATTGTAGCCAGAGGTGGTGAACACATCTGCATTGCCATTTGACCCAAAATGTCCACAAGCATAGCAAAATACGGCATCATTTTTGCAGGAATATTCTAGCTATTCTGTTTGTAAACCATGAGCCAGAAAACGAACGTTTCCCCCACTGTATAGACCAGTTGGATATTTATTTAGACACATTTACGCAGGCTCTGCTTTACCGAGGCTGTCTGGCAGTTGCTGTGGCAGCGGCCCCGACGGTGGGGCGTGTCAGGAGATGCCGATGGGTGTGAGCCGGTGGGCGGGACTGAGCTGGTTGTAGCCGTAGCCACGGCTAGGCTAACTTTGCCTGGAGTCTCGTTAACGTCTTTTGCTGCTGCTAACATCGTCGATACTGTTGTCTCCATGATCGGCCGCTGGGAGGCAGTGTTGCTGGTGGTGCTCGGCGGCCTCAACCATTTTAGAGCCATTATTTTATACAAAATACTATATCTGGTTTGGCAGAAGGATGCGTTTTCAACGCACAAGTAGGAAAAATCCAATGCATGCACTACTTGAAAAGCATATGACTTGGTCACATCAAAATTGATCTAAGTTTGATCATATCATTTGTGTTTTTGCTTCTTTTATGTTTACATTTAATAAGGTACTCAGTACTAATCTAATCTTGTATTTTGTGCATTTATTTTTTACTTTTTACCCACAAGCACCCATTGTGTGAAGGTGGCGCCACTTGTGCATGTGAAATTTGGCCATTAATAAAATTACATTCAACAGGATAGAAGAGCAGCCATATAACGGATATGTTGTCAGCTGACCGGAAACTGGTGACGTTTTCATATTGTATTTGCTGTTTTGGAAATTACTCTATTTTTGGAGGTTGAGATTTTCCTTTGGTGGTCTGTGAAATAATTTTGGTGGCCGCCACATCTTAAATGTGTGCTAAAACAAATCGTCCATGCTTAATCTTTAATATACTGACTATAAAGCGAAACTGATTCATAAAATGTGTCAAATTGTCCTGATCACGTTGTAATTGTGTATTTTAATGAACATATATACGGAAATACACAACAGCTCGAGATTCCTGCATAACTGGGTGCATAACCACTTAATAGTACGAAATGGGCGTAATTATAGGTCGTTTGGTGTGGAAACGTAAATGTATATAATTTGCCTTGAAGCGTAACACATGTGTTGTGTTAAGAGGGACCTGAATTGGACTATTAGGTCGTTTTGCTGGTTTACCAGGTTTTAGAGAGAGAGAGAGAGAGAGGGAGAAAACCTCTTGCTCAAACGTTATGTCAGTGTTGCTGCTCCAGGTTGATAATACGTTTACCATGTGAATGTGAAAATCTACAGCCTGTAGATTTTCTGTAGAGGAAAAGTCTGCTGAAAGGGCCGCTCCTTCCAGTCCGTTCTCAGTGAAAAAAGAAAAGAAAAAATGTCTTATCACCTTGTGACACCCACTTCATTCAAAATAAATACATACATTCAGATATGGGAATAAAAAGAAGTGCTTTATATGAAAATAGCCCAGGCGAGTAGACCTAGATTAACCTATTAAATGATGGGTGCAGCAATGTTGTGGTGGACATTTCTGTAATAAAGATCTCAGCAAACAACAGAGTGTCTTTGAGAGTATTTTAGAATACATTTGCAAATGGGAACAAACAACCTGCGACAGTTTCAGAATGAGAGAACGACTTCTCTCAAGCAGTTATTTATACAGAATATCTGACCGCCCAGACGTGAGGGACTGTGTCAGGCGTCACCTTAATTAAACAGCTTTCAGTTTTGATATACACAATGCCGTTCTTACAGATATGCTGAGTCAGCCCTGATTTGCTCACAGGTGGCAATACAGGATAACATTTGCTTGATAAGAACACCGATGGTTACCAAGGTTAAGGCTCATGAGAACACTGGTATCTATGTATTTTTCCACCACAATGTATTTGAATCAATTCCCATTCATTGGTTGGGCTATTGACAAGGATACAGAGGTAATGCTAGATGGCTGTTTCTCACCAGTAGTATTCTGGTATCCTCCAGCCAACGTCCTTATCTTGAAATGTTACTTGTAGGGTCAAATTCAAATCACAGACTTTACTTGCATTTCTGTGTGTGTGTGTGTGTGTGTGTGTGTGTGTCAACTTACACAAGCACACATCCACCCAGGACTCGCTTGTGGAGTGTGTGTGGTTGGTCAGGCTGATTAGACTCTGGGGCTGAGGTGAGGCTGCACACCTGTGGTGCATTCAGTAATCAAGGCCCACAGGTTAAACCAGCCGCCACACACACAATCAGGAGGAGCGCTAACATGTCAGCAGGATACCACCTGCTCTGCTTGTATAACCATTGTTCAACTCTGCAATAAACCGGTTTTCAACACACACCTGTGTCCCTGTCGTCGTCGGAGCCCAGGAAAGCCACTTAGGTGGCATGTAGCAGGGTTCTCTGCTACACTGCTTTTATGTGTATTTGTACCTCTCTCATGCATTCCCTCAAATTCTCTATCTCTCTCATACACACGCTTCTGCATCTAGAGGTATGTATTATGTACCACTTTCATGCATTCCCACAGACTCTCCCTTAGACATGCACACACAGACGCGCATGTGTGCGCATATGCATGAAAGCAGTACATATTCACCTCCTAAATCAGAAACCTGTGTGTGAATGTGCGTGCAGTTCGACTGGAGGAGTGCAGTAATGGGGAACAAGCTGTGAGGGAAGGGAGCCAAAAACGTTTAATCTCAAGCGCTGGCCCGCGAGACGGCTGTCTGCTCAGCCTGGGCGGCTTCCTACGAGGACGAGATTCATTGCTGGGACTGTACTGTACTGGAGCTAAAAAAGTGACTCAATAATAAAGACTTTTAGTCTGGAGTGTCAGACTAAGAACTACACATTTTCACCCTTGACATTTTTGTTCTAGAGAGCCTTTTGTTATGTAGTACAATGTAGGGTTCTAACAGAAAATCAAGTTTCCTTACTAATCTACCACCATCAATATCTCAATTCGCCAATCCTGAAACTAAACCAGACACAGAAGCTACCGTTTTAAGATCAAAAGGCTGAAAAAACGTCTCAGCCGTGCCCTTTCAAAGTTTGCACCGGTGTCTAATAAAAGCCCCAAAATGGACTGATTGATTGAAGGGGATACATTCCCCAGGTGTGATCGTTTCGCACCTATTTATATAGGCTCACAATGAGGCCCTAATATTAACCGTGGGAATAATCGCCCTGTTGAGAGGTTGCCATGCCCCGGGCAAGGGAATATTGCATAAGAACGTAACAGAGCATTTAAATGGCCATCACTTTGTAGGAGTCTGAATTGGAGTTGACAAAATGAAGGTTACTGAAGGAAGTGGAGGAGTCACACTATGACAGACGGAGCCCCCAAAGTAAAAGCTTTCCAATCTGACATTTAACTTTTGAAAACTAGTGAAGACCACAAGTTGCTGCTGTGGCATCCACATTTCCCATCGAGAATCTTAAAAAAGAAAAAGTGTTATCTCTATGGATGTTGGCGGCCATTTCACAAATAAGCACACTGAAATAGTGGAAAAAAATTGCTACCAAAATAAAATCCAATTAAAATGTGGAAACCAAAAGTTACAAAAAAGTCATTATTGGTATTCATAGCAAGGCCACAGCCCGAGTTCTTATTCATTAATGTGTTTGCCTGCCCTCTCCCCCCTTGGTTACAGAATATGGTCCATTTCTTTTTACACGTTAATGCTAGAATCTATTATTATTATTCTTTTTATTAACCACTAGACAGGATAGTGTTGTGGTTAAGGTGTTTGACTCCGAGGTTTTGGGTTTTGAACTCTAATGTTCACAGTCCTAACCCATACCTGCTCATTAATGACAACTCTTGGATTTGGATAATGGTGTCTGTGCTAAGTATCTAAATAGTACTAAATTGCATTGTTTGAGCATATTGTTGGATGTGGGATTTCAGATAAAGTAATGCTAACCAACTGCCATTATAATCGCCATGCTACTACTTTCTGGCAGCCGTCACAAACACTGTAGCACCGTCTGAGAATACTAATCCATACTTAATCCTCTCCCCAAGGATTCTATCACGATTTCCACAGTGATTGGAACAATTCTGCCCTATCTGATTGCTACACAGAATGGCGGCTGCACGTTCCGACAGGCCAACAGGCCAACAGGTGCGTGATATGGCATCTCGCTCAGCCTGAGGTGTTCCCATCTCCCTCCGTTAAAAAAAACAGCTTTTTCTGGCTGGTGCTGAACAAACTGTGAACCCAAATATGACACAAAACAATGAATTTTCCCCCAAACAACAACCTCAAGCAGTAAGCTCCTCTTTTCTTGGCAAATGATATTCTCTGGACTTGCTTCTAAACGTAGCGCCTGTGTTTGCTTGACCCTCAAAACAAAGTTTGCTCATAAAAGGTATATCGTTCAATTTCTTTGCTCACCTTCAATAAAAAAGTGCATTACCAGAAATGCACTTGTTATTGTAGAAAATTGCCTGAATTCACCCAATGCAATCCACTAACCATTTCCCTGGCTAGAATATTGAAATGTGCTTTTCCCTGGCCTACTTTCCTGCTACCAAAAGCCATACAATATGCTTGTGTAAAAGTGCTACTTTTCACATCTTAACTAGCAACTAACAAAATCTGACCCCATTACCCATTATTGTCTATTCCCTCCACCGCCTCCAATGTATGTTGGGAGCCAACTCTTTCAAGTCCATAAAGATTTGCTTGGGCTAGTTTGCCAGAAACATGTATCTGTATCAATCCGACATGTTGTTCTTTGCTTGGACCACTTTTCAACACAAGTCGACATGTTGTAAGGATCGCAAAGAAGCACAAGGATTTTAGAATTTGCCAAAGGATTGTAGGATGAGCATCAAGACGTCATTCAGGAGATAACTGCAGAGACCCGTCATGAAGTTTTACCTGGCAGAACATCCGTTAGTGCAGCTTTAAATCCACCGGTGCTTTTCCCATTCAGGTGAGTGATGTGTGACACCTGTCTTGTGTCTCTCCAGAGATACAGATACGTTTTCTGAGGGAATTACCACACTTAGAGCAATAAAAGACCTCTATTGTTCTCTCTGTTCATTGTTATGACCATATCAGCCAATAAGAAGCGATGCATGCGATAGCGCGCGTTTAACCTAGAGAGGGCGTCATCTAATGCGAGCCAATTTACAAGTGGTGTTTTGTTCCTCTTTATGGACGTCGACTCTCCGCATTGATAGACTTGAAGACTAATACGTTGCCATTATGTATTAGTCGCATGTCGTGTCTGGGGTTGCCAGATTTCCCCGTCTCGCAGGCTTGCGGAGGGAACTGCCAGATCTCAGAAGCCTTGAGGCAGCTGCCGTTCCACCACTCACTCAGCGGTGGAAAAAAAGCCGTGTGCTGTTTGTACAGATCGCCATCCTGGAAACATGGTGTTATTTGAGGTGAAAGGTCACAGGTTCAATACCCCGTGTACGCAGTCTAGCAGTAAGCATCTCAAAAAAACAAGTTCACTGTATTCACCGTAAGTCGCTTTGGATGTATGCTGTGTTGTAGCCAGTTTTCCATCTCCCCAGCTTGTGGAGGTTGGAGGAGTTACTCGCCTACAGACGATCGGTGAGGCGGCTTTTAACAAACCTCCACCTCCGGAAACAGAACAACTGGTTGGAGTTATATATCTCTTCCGACTTTCCTCTTCAACATCTGTGTTTAAATTACCCAAAAGCCCTTGCAGCGGCACAATATGGAGATGGCAACCGTAAGAAAACAACAATGAAGGAGAAATGAAAGGAAGCATACATAACACAATGTTCTGTCCTTACAACACAAAGAAGTTGAAAGAAAAAACAACAGCAAACGAGAACAAGGCCTTCACTTCTTCTGTAGCTCCACCACTTTGTCCAAGGCGAGTTTTCCGAGGGAAACGTTCTCTCGTTTAAAATATACTAATGTGATTTCGATGCCCTTTTAATGTGCTTTGTCTATCATTATTGCCCATGCTTTACTGTAATAGCCCAATGTGTGGCTTCGGAGTGTGGAGAAATGCCAAGTGTATCTTCTTAATAGCAACCATCATGACTGACATTTGAAGGCGGAGGAGGACGGACGCTCTTTCATGTTGACTAATTAAAAAAAACTTTGCTCCTACTTTTTTTATTTCGTTTTTGTTGAGGTTTTATAGGTGAAATGGCAGAGGTGGGAAGGGTTTAGCATTTCGAAATGAGTCAGTGGAGAATGAGTCAACTTTCCATTTCTGAGAGACGTGTGTGTGTGTGTGTGTGTGTGTGTGTGTGTGTGTGTGTGCGTTTAACAAATGCGTTTAACAGAACAACAATACCAGACACTCCTTCTCCCTCAGAGTATACTCATGTCTTTCTTGGAAATAATCCGTTCTGCCACATGATCCTCACGGGCGGGGTCCTGTGTTGACACTGACCTGACCTGCACACACACACACACACACACACAAAGGTGGACACCGAAATAGCCCCCATTTAAAGCGAACAATAGAAATCCCTGAACAGCAAAAAATAAACAACAGCTCCGAGAATTGCAGATAACTCTTAACTAAACTACATTATTCTGCGTGAACTTCGACCTCTTTCTCCCGTGAAAACAACTTGTTACTTCTCAATTTGAGCGAGACCTCCAGTCGCCGAGCATGTGGGTGGGAGTCGCACAGCAGGTCACGCTGATCTCTTCCGTTTCTTATTGTTCAGTGAATGACAATAACCTCAGGTGTATTCATTAAACTGGCATCGACTGAAGTGTTTTGTCCCCGTCCGATCTGAATAAACACCGGAAATTATAGAGATGGTGATACATGATATAATATCGAGATCATATATTTTATATTATTTTATACCGGAAGACACAATAAAAAAAAGACAATAGGATGCAACAGGGTGTAACAGCAACAGTATTGTTTGAGTCACAAGTGACAAAACGAATGAAACTCAATGAAATGTGTTTAGCAATCAACAGGGTTTTTAATCGTTTGCTTTTAATAAGCAATTCGTTTTTTTATCCATTTCTTTTTAAATGAGTGGGATTGTAGAACACAAGGTGCAGTTCAGTGCCGTATGAGTGCAGACAGGCGTCTGAAACAGGGGATGTCAATAAAGTTCTCTTTGAAATGTCCCGGTAATCTGTCTGTCTGTGACTGACGTGAAGTATGAGAATGCACATGAGAGGACGACTCGGGAAATGAATGACGTCGGTGTATGTGTGTGTGTTTGTGTGTGTGTATGTGTGTATGTGTGTATGTGTGTGTGTTTGTGTGTGTGTATGAGAGAGAGACAGAAAGAGAAAGTGAAAACAATATTGTATTGTGTGTGTGTGTGTGTGTGTGTGTGTGTGTGTGGGTGGGCGAGCGTGTGTGTGTGTGTGTGTGTGTGGGTGGGCGAGCGTACGTGCGTGCAAGTTAGACGACAGCCGGGAGAGGAACAAGCATATGGACATTGGAAGTGAGAAACTTTAACGGACGTTAACGGATTGACATTAATTTAAATGTAAGCCATCAGTTAAAACGACCAAAGCCATTCTGGCGTCAGGTTTTACTGGGACTTTTATTTCATCGGATCACTCACACCCTCTTTCAAGTCCATAAAGATTTGCTTGGGCTAGTTTGCCAGAAACATGTATCTGTATCAATCCGACATGTTGCTCTTTGCTTGGACCACTTTTCAACACAAGTCGACATGTTGTAAGGATCGCAAAGAAGCACAAGGATTGTAGAATAAGCCTAAGGATTGTAGGATGAGCATCAAGACGTCATTCAGGAGATAACTGCAGAGACCCAAGTCGACCGGACATGAAGTTTTACCTGGCAGAACATCCGTTAGTGCAGCTTTAAATCCACCGGTGCTTTTCACTCTATTTCAGGTGAGTGATGTGCGACACCTGTCTTGTGTCTTTCCAGAGATACAGGTACGTTTTCTGAGGGAATGACCACAGTTAGAGCAATAAAAGACCTCTATTGTTCTCTCTTGTTAAAAAAATATGTGACTTTGATGTCCTTTTAATGTGATTTGTCTATCATTAATGCAGCTTTAAATCCACGTGACACCTGTCTTGTGTCTTTCCAGAGATACCGATAAGTGACATTTATTCATAGATTTCAAGATTTTGATGGACCACAGGATAAAAAAAAAAACGTAAAATAACCATTACATATCACAGAGCGATGTATCCACTACACACCGAATATCAGGAAAAAGTATAGAAATGCACATCTCAAAGTCAGCTCATAAACTCTTGGAAGTGTTGGAAGGACTCAGTGTGTAGTTTTGTACTTCCTCCAAAGCCCCAGACGCCGTAATGTGAGTAGAAGTGGTCGCCCACCGCCTCGGCAACGCGAGTCTGCGGTCATTTTCCAGCGCTTAATGCGCACCTTGATAACCCTTAATCACATCACTAGAAGTGAATCACAGATTTCTGTTTCCCGTCACTTTAAGCGAGTTGAGTTAACGAAGTACAAAGTGCTTTGAACTTTGCGTTGCGTCACACTCCTAAAAGCATTAGCGCCGGCGGCTCAGCCCCCGGCCCAAAGGAAGAGGCGTATTTATCGTTTCGCGTTGTGTTTCTTCTTTGGTGCAGCTTGAGTTCATTACCGGTTACACTGTACAGTTTAAAAAGTGGCTAAAAATAAAAGCAGATGCATAAAACATGAAGGAGTACAGTGGGATCCAGTCAACAACGCCACTTGAAGCCGCAGGTTCGTTCCCGGTGCCGGCGGACGCCAGGAACGCCGAGCGCATCCCAGTGGATACGAGGAGCAGGTGGATAGAGGAGCAGGTGGATAGAGGAGCAGGTGGATACGAGGAGCAGGTGGATAGAGGAGCAGGTGGATACGAGGAGCAGGTGGATAGAGGAGCAGGTGGATAGAGGAGCAGGTGGATACGAGGAGCAGGTGGATAGAGGAGCAGGTGGATAGAGGAGCAGGTGGATACGAGGAGCAGGTGGATAGAGGAGCAGGTGGATAGAGGAGCAGGTGGATAGAGGAGCAGGTGGCCACGGAGATGGGATCCTCGTGAAAAGGACCAGGGTCACAACAGAGGGGCTCACAGGAGGCTCATAGCAAGGACTGTTCTCCCCAGTAGAGAGTAGCCCTCATCTCTCTCTCTCTCTCTCTCTCTCTCTCTCTGGTCCCCACATACAGGCTCTCTCTCTCTCTCTCTCTCTCTCTCTCTCCCCACATACAGGCTGTTCAGTCCTGGCAGCAGCTCCACGCTGCAGGGTTCTTATTTATTAGATGGGATTCTGTTATATCGTGCTCTGTTCTATTTTCCCCACATTGCGTCAGGGTGGGGTACCTTCATTTTATTATCAATTTTTGTTGGACGCGGAAACATGCACGCTGCAAGTCACACACACACACACATGCACACGTACATACACACACCTAGACACGCACAAACACACACATATTTATACACGCATACATACACACACACGTACATACACACACCTAGACACACACAAACACATATTTATACACACATACATACACACACATGTACATTGTTTGTGAATTCATGTTTTCTCCTTTGCTTCATGTGTAAATGATTGGGTTAAAAAAAGTAAAGAACCAAATGTATACTGTTAATGACAAGTGCCTATATGTTATTATTATAATGTATTACATTTACACACACACACACACACACACACATAGACCTACAAATACGCACATACAAAGACACACACTCTCTCTCTCAGGGATTGTAAGCCATTACCTGAACTCGTCTTGTCACGGCATCATAATGTATTCAGGCTAAATAGAGGAGAGAGAGAGAGTGCAAAGGAGAGAGAGAGAGAGAGAGAGAGAGAGAGAGAGAGAGAGGGGGAGAGACAGAGGGGGAGAGAGGGAGAGGAGAGGTCTCATGAACCCTCTATTAACCTGATTCCAGTGAGGATATACACTGGAGATACGGGAGGCCCACAATATGTTTTGCTTTCACAGGGAGTGGTGTGGGAAAAATCAGAGAAGTCATGCAGAGGTTTACAGCTTTGTTACAGGGTGAAGCAGAGCCGTACAAAATGTTCACCGGCCCTCATGGTTTTTGGGGGTTTGGTCGTTTGGGGATTTTGTATATGAATAAACCAGCTTATGATTATGAGTGTCTAATGTATAATATTCACACTATTTTTAAATGAACCTAGTGGTTTTGTTTCTTTTTTAATCAACATTTTAGGAAATAATGCAATTAAGTAATTAAATTTGGGTTAAGAATTAATACATTTTCCAATGATCCATTATCAAATGCGGTTAGAGTGCATCATAGCTTCAATATGTTTTTTTAAAACTATTTCACCACCTGTGCTATGGTCAGAGGAAGTGATTAAAGTTCTTTGTCATTCACAGACCTGCAGAAGCACAGCATATGACTGCAATATGGCCTTCTTACTGTGAATATTACAAACACAGACAGGCCGACACACATGCGCACACACACACACGCACATGATTAGAGAGATAAGGTAGAGCCCTTGTTTCCTCTGAGTCAGCGTGTCTGCTCAATTAAACAGGAGTTAGCCTGGTCAGTCTGCTAAGGTCCACGAAATTCCCCTGGCCGGGAGGAAAGCCAAACGTTATGTGTTTTAGTGTGTCCTTACAGCC
>OMKN01020240.1:11373-25596 GCA_900302345.1 Melanonus zugmayeri
GTCATCATTGTTACATTTTACTCGGGGTAAAAATGATGATCCGAGTAGAGCTGCTAAAACGGTGTGTCGTCGTAGGTCTACTTTGCCACTAGATGTCACTGTCGTTGCTTTGTGTTGCTTTGCTCTGTTATTAGGACCCCCTTTGGTCAAAATAAGTAATTACATCATTTTTGGTTCACGCTATACGCTGTAAAGTCATTTATATACAGCTCTCACAGGTCTATTTCTTCGGTCCAGTGTGCATTGAGCTTTCCCCCTCACTAAAATACATTAAATTATCCCTTCTATCCCATCTCTCTGCGCGCCCCCTGCAGTACGGAGGGGCAATGTGGGCGGGACTTACCAGGACCGGTGGTGGATATAAACGAACTACGAGTGGGGTATTTACTGACATATAGAACAACACGTGAAAGTGTTAACCACAGACCTTGACTTTGACACGGAAACGGAAGTGCAAAAATGCTAACTCATTTCCAGGGTTTGGGACTGATTCTTTTATTAGGCTAATACTTTGACATTGACATTGATTCTGACTCGATGGCTGACACAAGGGGGTAAGAATATATTTAAAAATAATATTCACAATTGCCCCAAAAGTTAGTTCACTTTATCTAATTGACTGGTCTGCATACTATCGCTACAGTTACAATTAGGCTGTAGTTAATAAAGTTTTTCATGACGTGCAGCCGCTTATTTGTGCCTCCTAGGGGCTGTGTGACAAATGATGTGGGAAAAAAATGACATTATATTTGTAATACACATGTCCTATACAATATTCTGACACAGAACAAGACATGCATATTTAAAAAGATCGAATATATATTTTGAATCACATTTGAACAGTTTAAAAGTAATTTAAAAGACCCCCCAACAGTTCTGCTGGTGATTCTCCACTGGGGCCCTCATCACATTGCATTGGCCCCATAATTCACACCCCATGAAGTTAATTATAACAAATCATTTCTCTTTCCCAGTGTGAATGGGAAATGCTTCAAGGATACACCCACGCATGCGAGGGTCAAAGTATGTGCTCTCCCACCTCTGTTTCTTACATTACATATATATATGTAGTAGTGTATGAACTATATATACATATAGTTCATGTTTTTGCTCATGTCAAGTTACCGTGGAAACATTTGGTCCGTTTTAGGAGTTCTACGGTAAGGTTTTGAAGAAAACCAAGGATCTGAAGACCGATGCCTGTGTGGCATCTTCACGGCCCGTCCCTGCCCACATCCGCCATGCTCTTAGTATGGTGCACCCTGAAGTCACTGCCAAGTGAGTAGGTCTACCCTAGTTCATCCTAACCCCTAACCCCTCAACACTATTATCCAGCTGCTGCCCCAGAGCAGAGGCAACCCCCTGGATGGGTGGAGAAAATAAAAGAAGCTGACACACAAACCTAACGCTAAACAAAGAGTTGCCGTGAACGCACAAGAGACATACAAAATTGTTTCAGTATGCCAGCAAAAGAACAGCGATGTAGTTTGATCAATCTAATCTAGGGATCCATCTCTGGAAGGAGGGATCCCTTTTTTTTCTGCATTAGCCTACTTCTCAAGATTCCTTCCTTGATAAATAAGGGAGTTTTTCCTTTGCCCTAGGGTTAGGGGCTTGTCAAGTATGTGTGTAATGGAAAATTACAATATACATACTCGGTTGTTTTTCAAAATCCTGCGCTACTTTCTTGCCATAACTGTCTGGGACTCTCTGTGCCTCACGGTGATCCCGATCCCAGCTGGCCCCCAGAAGGCCGCAGTCAGCTTGCTTTTTATCACCTTTGTTTTTCAAAACAGCCTCTATAGTGAACCCCCTGAGAGTCACTCGGGGAGAACGATTGAGAATGTTTGTACGTGCCTTGCGGATGCTCTTGTTCTCCTTCTGCAGAATAAATCTTTTTATAATTATATTTACAGTAAAGATTACATCTCAGAGCGGTATTTTCCTGAGTTCATCTCACTAATTAGCGCGCAGTGGACGCTTAAAATTCCACGACAATTTGGCGACGAGGATGGGATTGCCAATTTCATGGTCGACAAATACGGTCTTGACACGGTGCAACAACTACCATTTTGGTCAAATTGATTTCCTCCAAATGGAAGTTTTGGTATAGGACAATTATATAGCTTAAGGGAAAAGCTGAGTGAGTATGAGGAAGAGTAAAAGAAGATTCTGTTAGAAGAACAGAAAAAATAAGCTCCAGAGGGAAGAAAAAAGAAAGTAGTGTAGTGAAAAATAAACGGTAGGGTTAGCAGTGCCGTCCCTTCACGGCCGATTCGGACACTGATGTACCGCCACCTTATCGCCAGCCACCCTGACCAGACCAGCTGCCTTCTGCCCTATCCAACCCCTCTACCGGTGCAAGATCCAAGCACACAAAGAACCAGATTGAGAACTACCTGACACATCTTACTGCATATTCAACAGATGCAGCGAACTACGGCCCGGTGACGCCACCGCAGCCAATGTTTATAACCAACAACTAAAAAGTGTTTTTGTGAACGGATTAAACGGACCATTACAAGACATTGTGTGTGCCTCCTGTATTGAATGGGAGGCTAGGGAGGGGATTAGGCACCCCGTACCTAGCCTCCAACAGGCGGCGGCGTAATTGTAAAGATCCGAGGGCGCGTTAAAGACCTTCTATAGCGCGGGGGGAGGAGACCGAAGGCCTCTGTGTCTGATGAAGTATGAATGAACATACTGCCGTGGTACCGTCTAGTCGGCGCACCTGTCGCATGTAAGTGTGGAGGCGCAGCGTGGTACGTGGATGACAGCCCACACCTAGCAGGGGGGCGTAAGAGACGACCTCTGTGAACAGGCAAGGCTGGTGAAAATGGTCAAAGTTTCTAGACCCATAGCAAGGCTGGTCAGATCACGAAGGGCAGTAAGACCATAGGAAGATGGTCACTGTACAGTCAGGCTACTATAAACTGAAACTGAAGTGAGTAAGTAAGCGAATAGTGCTTTCTGTGATCAGTGTTTTTAAGTAGAAAGCACTTGGAAGCAGAGAGGCTGAAGACTCAGAGGAGTCAGGGGAAAGGAACTCAGCGGAAAGGGATCCAGCCGGGAGCTGCGCCCTGGAGAGAGGGAGGCTCAAAGGATTTAAGTGGAAGATGATGGCCGATGTGCTGCCACACGCACATCATGTTGAAAAGAAGAAAAAAAAGAAGGAGAGGGATCTGCCAGATTGTATAAATTGTAAGCCTCAGTAACCCTTTAAGGGAGGATGCAATCAATGGTATTACACCAGTTTTTTCAATTCATTATTAGAGAAGGGTATTGTTGAACCGTGTCCAGACTCTCCATGTAGCACAAATTTAGCCAGAAATTAAAACAGATGGTGTTTTATTCAAGATGATGTAGTAACTCCTACCACCCTGGGTAATATAAAGTTCTTCTCTGTAGCTAACTATCTAGTTTAATTTTTTTTAAGCACTACCGGTAGGCTGGGGCAGTCAGCTCCCCTACCTCTCGTCCACAGAAGTCCATGGGTCCACCAGCGCTGGGGACTCTTTTCCAGAGTTCAGGGAAATTCCCCCCTCACCAAACTGAGGAAGTGGGACCCCGCCCTAACGGACCCTGTGGGAGCGCGGTAGTTAATGCACTGTCCAGCAAACCTGATGTACCCAAAGGTTCAACCAACAGGTTCTAATTAAAGGTTAAAGGTTATAGTCTATGTGTGATAGGGTCGCTTGTTGGGCCTGTCTGTCTGTCTGTGTGTGTCTGTGTGTTTTGTGTATCTCGACACAAGAGCGCTAGATGCTGGTTGGGTTGTAAGCACCCATATTAGAAAAAATGGGGTGTTCACAAATTGGGGTACAAACAATAAAATACTTCCTGAAGGATTACTAGGGTAATAGACATTATATTAAATGTTCTAATATTGGGTGACTACTAATACATAATAAGTATTTTTGCTTTTGTCTTTATCACAGAAGAAGAAAAAAAGAGAGAGAGAGAGAGACGGAAGCCCTGAAAGGCACATTGTGAAAAGTCGTTCGAACGACTTTCATTATCGTTCTGTGAGATTCAAGACAGTAGGCCTACGGGGAAAACCTGTGGATCATAGAAATCCTCCGGTCTGGATCAACCCGGATCCCATATAGTCAGACGGCCTATGGGCGTGTCGGTTGTCAGTGGCAGCAATAGGCTTCCGTAGTTCTGGCGGCACCACCGTTTCCTCATTCAAACATGATTTTCACATTATAACAATAAGTTATAACATTATAATGTGACACTTTTCATGTTATAACATGATAACCTATTGTTATAACAATACACTTTTCACGTTATAACGTGATACTGATCTTTTTTTTTTAATGTTGCTTCAGGGCTTCCGTAGAAAGTGATGCGGTGTGGAATAGACTGACTGTACACAGACTGACTCGCTGACAGTCTGACTAACTGACAGGGATCAGACCCGATGGCTCCTACTTGACCTCCACGACCTCCCAACCCCCCGGCTACATATCTTTTCCGGCGCGGTCGGGTTCATCTCACTAATTAGCGTTCAGTGGGCGCTTAAAATTCCACGACATGTGGCCTGTGAACCCTTTGAGACTTTAACTATGATTAAGCCTCGAGGGCTAAGCTTGCCAACCTAGGACAATTATTTCATAAGCTTGCCAGGTCCTTCAACACCAACAGCTCTCACCAGCGATGGTGAGAGCTGTTGGTGTTGAAGGACTTGGATCCTGCTTTTATTTTTTGGTTTGTTGCCGACTTTCAATCATACCCAGCGTATGAACCTCCATCACGGTGTGACTGTTAACCCCACAGGTACTATGGCTGTGGCCTGGTGGTGCCAGAGTGCTTGGAGGGCTGCCAGGTGCTTGACCTGGGCAGCGGGAGTGGGAGGGACTGCTACATGCTGAGTGGGCTGGTGGGAGAGAAGGGCCAAGTCACCGGCGTTGACATGACTGAGAACCTGGTATGTTAATACGACACACGAGAAATAAGACCGAAGACATCCTGTTGCCCTGTGTTGGGATTCAGCCACAGTCGTGCTGAAGAGAAATATCACTGTGTCAAGCAGCCATTCGTTTTTTACTTTAATTCTAGTTGGGGTCATAACGGCAGCATACAATAAAGCAAAATATCGATATAAAAAAATGGGTAATAATACAAATGTGAATAATTCATAATAGAAAATGTACAGTATTTGTAAAGAAAAGACAATGTGAACTTATATACTCAATAAATGCTAAATATACTAGATAATGAGCTGCTAAGTTGATCCTGCAACGGTGGGCAAATGATTCAGACAGAAATCACTTTTACATAGTTAACATTGTCTTAATTCACAATGCAAAGTGACCATCAGTCACAAATACCGTAGTGAAGATGCTACAAATCACAGGTCGACAATCCATAGCCACTAAAACACTTTTTGGTAAAAAAGAGATGCTTCCTGAACATGTGTCCCTAATGGTATTTTTTTGTTCTTGTTCTTGTTCTTGTTCTGCTAGCTGGAGGTGGCCAAAACGTACATTGACTACCACACACATGAGTTTGGCTACAAAACACCCAATATCAGGTTTGTCCACGGTTACCTCGAGGCCTTGACTGAAGCTGGGATGGAGGATAACTCATATGATACCTTAATGTAAGCTGTGCAGCTTTTTTTCCTCTTTTCTTTCATATTTTCCTTTATGATACATGTTTTCTTTATAAACTGCATACATGTCAAAATTCATACATGATCTGCATTTTATGTGGCTTCTTTTTTTTTAATGTTCCCTAGCTCCAACGGTGCGGTGAATCTGTGTCCAGACAAGAAGCCAGTAATGCAGGAAGCCTACCGTGTGCTCAAGGTATAATGTGATTATTGCACTTAAAGTATGATCATGAAAAGCTCTGAATTATGAAGGTAATTAGGTTGTAGAAGTCTTATTATCTGTAAAATCTGAACTCGTACAAATTCACACAGCTGTGTTTTAAATTAGAAGTCAAGCCTTATTGAATTAACAAAAAAAGGCCAATACACGTTTCTTAATGAAAGCAATGCATTATACCAAACTGTATCGCCCACAATTATACATCCCAGCGCCACGGCCGTGTCTTCAATGGAGGTCGGATGTCAAATGACTTGAGATTGCAATGGATTTGATGTCTGATGCAACAGATTTCCATTGGCCATCACTTTAAATAAATAAACTTGAATACATTTCTTTCTTGAAAAAATGTTGCTGTACAACCAATCATAAGACAGGATTGTTCTTTGTGGGCTAATCAAAGCATTGATGCTGCCAGAGCGAAGCCATGTGCTAAAGTCAGTTGCTCTTGCCGCTTTTTGGAGTTGGCCGTGACAACTCAAGCAATAATGTTGTCTGGCTTAAAGTTAGCTACTTAGCACATGTTATTTAAGTGTGATAAATGGGCCACTGCATCCAATACATACAAAAAATAAATGTAGGACATGGAACTTTGGAAATGAACTTGCAATGGTATGATTTGCCATGGCCGATATATGCTATATATATACACATTTTTAAATGGCAGCGAGCAACTGACCTCTGCACATGGCTTCGCTCCAGTAGCATCTAAACTTTGTTTGTCACACAAAAAAACTATCCTGTCTTGCTATTGGTCCATATAAATCTTTGAACCAGTTGTAAAGTTCTCTATGAAACTTTGCTGAGAAAGCTGGTGGCTGAGCGGTTTGTGATGTTGATTCATAGTACTTTTAACTTACGATCGTTACTTGCATATAATCAAGCTACATCATCCAAAATCCGCCGATGGCTCTGGGATTCATGATGGTGATTAATTACTAAACATATCTTACATTTTAACATGTCTTAAAATGGACTTGGGCTGCTCGGAGGGCATGGAGTTTCCCCGAACAGGAGCCATACCGCCAAGTACAAATGTGACGCTCTGGCCACTAATACATTTTTACTTTAAACGAAAGTGGTCTGCCTGAAATGTTTTTTCATTTTTTTTAATTTGATGATCAGGAGGGTGGTGAGCTGTACTTCAGCGACGTCTACAGCAGTGGAAGATTAACAGAGGAAATAATAAATAACGAAGTTCTCTGGGGTATTTATGACTTTTTCACCATTTTAGACAATCTACCACATGAAACGATGAACTAGAAGGTGGGTGCTGGGAAACACTGAGATGTTCTTCGTCTCGACAGGCGAGTGCATCAGTGGAGCTCTCTGGTGGGAGGATCTACTGCAGCTGGCTGAGGAGGTGGGCTTCAGCCCCCCACGCTTGGTCACCGCTACCGCCATCACCGTGTACGACAAAGAGATGCAGGACATCCTGGGTTTGGTTTTCTATTTGTCCACCATAATATTCGTCCTACTTGGGTATCAATGCCACGTCAATTCAGCATGTTCATGATATTTTCTTTCTTTCTCTTTTGGAACAAAGGCAACTTCAAGTTCGCCTCGGCCACTTACCGCCTGTTCAAAGTTCCCAGGGGCGCCGGTAAACCCCGCCAGGTCGTGTACAACGGCGGCATCACCGGGATGGAGGATGGCTTCACCTTTGACTCTCAGTACACCTTCAAGGTCAGTAGTGACTTATGGAAAAGTGGCATAAAAACACATAAAGCAAACTATAAATGATACACATGTATGTATTGATAATATCGTCCTTATGATATGATATTAATAGATGATAGAATGTACTGATGGGGATATATTTGTTGTGTATTTCAGGTGAATGAGGTAGTGGAGGTGGAAGGGGAAATGGCAGAGATCCTGAGCCGTTCCAGATTCTCTGATAAGTTTACCATGCAGCCGCCTGGAGGTCCATCTCAACCCTGTGTCGTTAGCCCTAAAGTGAGTACTACACAGTTTGACCAAAAGGAAGACGTGTGGAAATATGGGTCCTTATTGTTTTTTGAGCACTAGAGGTCAGTATGATTGTAGTTTCAACTCTGATTGTGTGACACGCCCCAGAGAGCTCTGCTGGGTCTTCTGTTACATAGCTGGTAATACACGCAGTGATGCAGAGATTGCTCGCACTCCAACATATATAAATATATATACAGAATATATGCATACGGATTATATATAGCCTACTGATGATAATAATAATAATTATAAAATCATAAGGCTTGTTCAAAGAGGGCACAGACACACAGACATACTTTGAAATGCTGATATAATGAGTCCAACCAAGATCTGATAAAAGGAGAACTGAGCCATGAATCATGTCAATGATATCTCCAAGTTTACAACATAACATGTACTATGTGGTGCATTTACACCATTTATTTATTTATATAACCCACTAGTAATAGGTTATATAAATCAGGTATCAATATTCCTACAGGCGGCTGTTGTGAATCCGTTTGAGCTGATCCAACAAAGGAGTGATGTTCCAGGATCATCCACAGGGGGGTGCTGTGGTGCACAGTCAACTGTGTGCTGCAACTAAATTCACCTTATTTTTCCCTACAGCCATGATTTTTCTTTGGTGACTCCACTTAACCATCTCTAACCTAATACCTAAACTTAACCAACTCTAGCCTAATACCTAAACTTAACCATCTCTAGCCTAATATTGAAACGTAATCATCTCTAACCTAATAGCCTACCTAAGCTTAAGCATGGTGTGTCCGTTAAGTCTTTTCTGTGATTTGTCTTTGGATTTTTGGCAGGACCTGGCACTTCCCATTAATATCTAATTTGTGTACTTTTTTACTACATCATGAGTAGCATATTATGTTCTGTCAGGGGCTGGTAGTATAGTTTGAAGAAAGGTAATATTTCTGGTTAGAGGTCAGTGTTCCTGCAAGGCACCCTACATTTTACAACCACGTCCAAAGGACGAAGGATTATGACTCTGGCTTAAAGCCCACAATCTCAAATGTCCATCCATAACCAGAGAACTGGAGTTTGATATGCCTTTGTGTTTACTACTGATCCATTCAGTCTTAAACTCTATTTTAATCACATGTATTGTAACATGTAACCAATATTTTTATGTCAATAAATAAATACATAAAATAATGAAAGACTATATCTTTATGATGTGTGTGTGTTTTTTTTTAAAATACTATAGGCCTATAATTGTTCATACAAGTTATATGTTGCCCGGTACACATTTGCCCGGGTATCACTGGGTCTAATTGTTCACAAAGGTTACATGTCTACACATGGCATAACTGCCTGGGTATCGGAAAGCGAAGAGAGGCATGTCCCCAATTAGTCGATTTACTCCCATTCATTTATAAATATGTGAAACACAAGCATAATGTGCCTAGATAAGTCTAGTCACATTCACTCAGATGATACATGATATTCCATAAACGAGTGAATTAATGAATCAATTAATCTTATTATGCTTTGTTATTTCATGTGCTGTAGAGGACGCCCCTGATCAACTGCATACATGTATTCTTCATCTATTGGTTTGCACTTTGTGTGAGAGATATATTTATCTTCAATACAATTTTGTACAGTTTTTTACTTAACTCTGTACTTTATAAATGTTTTTATCTGTAGGTCCCATTAATATTTAATTTTATTCTTCACCATTAGCCTACTTTTTGGCCACCTTTATCTATTTTCCTTTGACCAGTTCTGGAAATATGGGTGTCCCATGACAATAAAGCTCTTTGAATTGGGATTAAGAGCGAGAGATAGAAAATACAGCCTATTTTCAGTGCTGGTTTCTTATGTTAATTTTAAATGTTATGTTAATTTTGAAACTAGGCCTATTTCAAAGCATTCCATTTGACGGGGCTGTGTTGTGCTACAGGCTCACCCAGGCTGTCGTCTGTACGTCTTTAATTGGCCCAGTATGTTAATTGCCCTTGGACAGGTGTGCACTGAACGTCTTGTGGCAATGACACTTTCGCAGTTCAACCGTTGCTTGGCGACATACTGTTTGAGTGACGTGATCTACCTGTGGAGGACGTTACCTGCAGGTGACAGAAGGCCCCGCCCACTTCCAGCTGAAGTGGGCGGGGCAGCAGCAGAGCGCACAGAGGCAGTGAGGTAGACCTGCGACAAGGTGCTCAGTTGTTGTTGTTGTTGAGGGAACCTTTTTTTTTCTTCTATTAAATAAATTGACTTATAGCTAGGTCTACTATAGGCTCAATTTAAGTCAAGATTTAATATATTAATTTCTTAGATACATAGGCCTATTGGAAATATTGGATATTTAAATCATGGATCGACTTGATCAATGGGGGTTTAAATCCAAGAACATGGAGCTGGAGGACGACTTCTTCTTTGATTACGGGACGGAGGAAATAGCAGAGGACCCGGAGCCCGGTGACCTCCTCACCGCGCTCAGACAAAAGGAGGAAGAGGTGCTTCTGGCGGCGCAGCTGGGAAACGCGCTGCTGCTGGAGAACCGTGAGCTCAAAGACCAGAGCCAAACACTTCACCAGCAATACACGGACAAACTCGAGGTAAGGTCGCCTTTAACTCCGAAAAAATCCTTTTTTAATGACATAAGAAAAGGTAGGCTGAGTATGACCCCTGTGGACGCGGAGTTAACTTTCGCACCATATTATGACACAAGATCCCCAAATAGTTTATCAACTCCAGAAACGTCTTCCTAGTGTTGTATTCTGTGGTTAAAAGGTGGTGAACATGTTCATAACTGTTCATAAGTAAGTATTTCTGTATGGGAATATGCGCCCACATGCTTACTGTAGTTTTAACTAAGCATGTGGCATCCAATAGGAGTTGATATATCTAATTGAACTTTCTATATATCTAATTGAAAGCTTCTTTCTGATCTGCACATCTCCACGACTATTACAGTCGCTGTCTAAAATGCTTCTTTTGTATTTCAATACGTTATTAAGATAAAAGCTCAACACTAACATGTATCATTGGGATAGTTTTGGATACACACAAAAAACAAGTTGACTTTGTGCCTGTTGCAGCACAATCTCCTCCAGGGGCTGGAATATTAGAAATCTGTGTTGTGAATGTTTTAAACTGTTTTAGATGAACAAAACATCTCAATGTTACCTCGCACAACTGCATATGTCTACCTCATCACATCACAAAATAAAAAGTTAACTTGCCACTTGCACCACAATCTCCCTCCTCATCATGGCTTGTGTAGAAACGTGTTTTTTGTGTGACTGTTTTAGATTAAAAAAATAGTACAATTTGTCTTGGGTAAATGTCTCTTCTTTGCATGTTGTTTGCATGATTGTACCACAATCTCCTTGTGTAGTAAGTAGCTGTGTTGTTCTGATCTTCTCCACCACCCACCGTTCCACCAGGAGCTGGAGCAGGGCAGGCATGAGCTGCGGTTGAAGCTGACCAGCTGCCAGTCTCAGTGGGAGAGCCAGGTGGGGGACCTGGAGAGGGATGTGAGAGAGCTGCGCGCCCAGGTGGAGAGGCTCACCCAGGCCGTGGACGAGGCGGAGAGGGAGAAGGGTCAGGCCCAGCGGGACCACGGCGAACACACCCAGCGACTCCGAGAGCAGCTCAGCACCGTGAGTCCTCCCATCCTGTCACCGTGGTTGAAGAATGGCAATGGGGCACTGGGGGGATTTTAGGGATATTTTTGGTTTAGCTGAGACTTTGGGGACCAAAGCCATTGTACAGTTCTTGTCTTTTCTGTGTTTTTGTGTATCATATTTCTCAGATCATCACATTTTTTAATTAGAATGTTCAACATCATGTAAAATGAAACGAGAATGGATTGAAACATGGTGCTGAAAAAGCCTTTTCCAGGGAGCTGAGAAACAAATTCACAGCAAGAGCCAAGCCTGATAAAAGACGCCTGTTACCCAATCCATGCAGCGTAACCGAGTGTCCTGTTCAACCTCCTGGGTATCAGTCTCACTCCGTTTAATCTGTCCTCCAGCAAGGCCACAACACTGTGTGTGTGTGTGTGTGTGTGTGTGTGTGTGTAGGCAAGACAAAGGTGTAATGTCTAATATCTGCATAGGCAATAAAATGTAGATAAAAAAAGAACCCACCTACGATAAACATTATCCATCTAAGCAGAGACTAGAAGGTAGACTTGAGCTCGGCGTTTCATGGGTTATGTAATGACATTTTCTGGCTTAAGGCAAGGGCCAGGTTCCTCGACTGGATGGAAACTGTATATATACAAACAGGAGAGTCAGAGATCATGAGACTGGATGTAGCTCTAGGCTTGTAGAAAAACAACATATGGTCCAAAGCTTCTTTTTTTATGGCACAAACAACAAAATGTGGCCCTTTAATCATATAAATCCTTATAAAGATTTGAACCATAATCAAGAGTTAAACTAATATCACTTTCACTTTTCTACGATGATCATGTCTTGACTTTAAGTTTTAAAAGAATTGCGCAACCCAATCTGGCAACGACACACTCTTTGGTCTCTTATCAATTAGGAGCAACAAGGTTTGTGATTAGACTGGAAGGAAAGACCAGCAGGCTGACGGAGATGGCTTTGCTAAACATTATTATTATTGTGGTGTGACGTCAACAGTAACAGATGATTGACAAGCTTAATGCCGTCATGGTAAGAGTGACAATGTAATGGCTAACTTGCTAGTGTGACATAAAACATTTTTAAAAAAAGCCTTCCCCCATGATATCAAAGTCCTCAAAATAAGGAACTATGCAAGTCTCTCCAACTCGTGACCAGAGCAGACAGAAGTCTGCCAGGGGTAATGCCAGGAAAGATCCAGTAGCAGAGTCTTCAAGGAGAAGGTTATATTGAAGAGAAGGAGAAGGTCATAGAGAAGGAGAAGGTCAGAGGAAAACTCACGAGTATGAAAACGTGTGTTAAGGAAAATGAAGCATGTGAAGTCTGCTGGTCCCTTCTGTGATGTCTCTTTACCGGACGAGGTGGATGGGGTTCCCCTCCTGCAGAGCTTAGCAATACTGCCTTGCACGGTGAGTGAGTCCGATCCCCCCCCACACTCCTCACCTGAGTGTGTGGAGGGATTATTTACTGTATGTGGTAGGATTAGTGGATTTGATTTACAGCAATGGGAGAAGGAGGTAGAGATGGCGTGTAAAAGAACAAATGGTGTATTATATTGTATAGGTATTTAATATAGGTATATTATTTTGGCAACTGGAACGTGTTAACGCGTATAACGGATAAAGAAAAGGCTGAGGAGGAGAAAGGCAGAGCTAGGGTTGGTTTTAATGGAACTCTGCATTTCTTGAGAAACTGGGATTTTAACCAGAGCTTTGGAAGAATCTGGGGGAGGGAGTCGTTTATCATGGAAACTGGAGAGGAGTGAAGGCATTACTTGCAACTGACCTCTAACTAGGTAACCTCAGACTGGTAGCGTCTGAAGTTATGCTTGCAGAAGGTTTTTCTGTTTAATCATATGGTACTGGAAAGGAAAATTGTGGCGTGAAAAAAAAGTGTATACAAGACATGTAGCAAAGAATGGACCAGATATGTTGTTGAGATAGTACGTTAATGTGCATGGGGACGTGAAGGTACTAATTTTAGGCCAATATTTAGTTTGTTGAAATTCCAGTGAATCAGAGTCTGGCACCAACTGTGTTTCTACCCATCACTGTTTATTTGGTGCTGGAGGTGATTCAATGGAATCGCTGGCACGTTGCTGACAGGGGCTCAATCACAGAACTGATAACTGAACATGCGGTGCCAGAAGGTTATGTGATTAAATACCATCTGAGGCAACCGAAAGAATGTGGATAGATTTGTAAAACACTTTCATTTGTACTTCAGATGAACACGTATCCTTGGCTTCACATCGTATCACTTCTCAGAAATGCTGATATTAAGGTCTTGTTGGGAAGAAGCGTTTGCCTGGAATGGAAGTATTTTGTAGTTTGATAGGTTAAATATGTGTAATATATATATATGTAGTAAAACACTGTCAAGTTAGATTAGACTGTCATGAAAAAAAATCCTGATAAATGATTCAGATTCATTCCCTTGCAGGAAAATAAATGATGCACGTCAAGCTAAAATAACCTGCCAATATATAAATGTGTCATTTATAGTATTGGTCCGGTGAATTTTAAATCTATTTCATTGAGTGTACGCTTAACCACAGCTTAAAGCTACTATCAAAACCTCCTGCAGGTATGGGTGTCGGGTGTTCTCTCCAAGAACCGTGACAAAGACACCTGTCACATCCCTCACGCTGGGCTTCCGTTATTGTAAAAAAGAGACGCCGGGTTTGAGGCAACCCATGACCTTTGGCGTTTTTTACAAAGCTTCACGGCGGCTCACTAACAAAAAGCAGAACACAATATAGATTTCAGAGGGATGTAAATCTAACAGTCACCCCCCCCCCCAAA
>OMKN01020255.1:15253-27586 GCA_900302345.1 Melanonus zugmayeri
ATCCGTGATCCGTACGGATCGCACCCCCCCCCCCATGGTTCGGCACGCATGTGAACCGCGGATTAATTGCAAAGTTTAACCATCATAGTTTTACTGACGCTGTTACTTTTTAAAGTAATAATTCCCTAAATCTCGATGTAGTTACAGTGAAAAAACACAGACAAGACAGATGTGTGCTGTGCTTACTCTGAAGCGCTGAAGGTTGATTTGATTATTTAAAAGAAAGCAGTTGTGAGTTCACGTGAGTGGGGCATATATATGTGTGTGTGTATGTGTGCGTGAGTGCGTGCGTGTATTTATATATATATATCTATATATATATCAGGGGTCGCGTTAGGCCGGCAATTGCCGGTTTTGGCCTTTTTTTATGACAAAGGCCGGAAAATGTAATTCCTTCCGGACATTTGGGCTGGTTAAAAAACAAAGTAAAATTAACTTTGCAATATAGTAATTTAACATATTTATTCTCAAAACCACGGCAATTTATATTATCACTGAGATCGGGAATATGCTGCACCAGCCGTGGAGCGCATCGCGGATCATTTCAAGGGCGACTCTGCACTGATTCATAGCACAACGCAAAGCGCAATGCTATTCCATGATGACAGCTCTCCGGGGCGACGGAGGATTCAGATGTCAAACAGTCTGAAGTTTTGATCCGAGAATTTCCTGACATTTATCCCGACTGGGCGAAGATGGCAAAGGGTAGCCTGTGTCATTCCCGTGTCAAGTGTGCCAGCAGAGCGGGGATTCTGCTCCCAAACCAGATCCAAACCGCACTCAGAAGGAGAAGGTTCAGTCTCATGCCCTAACCCAGCTGCTCACTTCATGAAATGAAGCATCGTGGCAAAGGAGCCTATGGATTGCTCGGTTGTTTTTGTGTTATAAAAAGGCAGTTTTTACCTCAGTAGACCTATAGGCTACTTGAACTTAATAGGCCGTAAGCTTGATATAATCAGCTTTTTTTTCTTGTTAAATCAATAGCCTGCACTGTTCTGCATGGTCTGACTTTCCCGAAAGCGCTGTTCGTTAACGTTAGGTCGGAACGTGTCGTTGATGCCTCTTTTGCTTATAGCTTATAGAACTGCAATTTGCCTTGGAGTAAAGAAATGTTAAAATCGTTATTCAAAATGAGGTTATTGATGAATGAATGATGCAAAATCAAGACGGCTTCTTTTGTTGAGAAAACATGACACACGCCGTCACAGACAGCAAATGCTTGATTTGAATGTGATTCATCCACTTGTGCAAGGCCAAGGTGTTACGGTATATGTAATGTTTATATTATTCCTTTATTTTCAAATACTTTTCCAAAATATAACACTATGCTGTAACATATGTTGTTAGGCTACATCATTAAATACACTGCCTGTCGTTCATGCATTTAAAATAAATATGTTTGTTTGTTTTATCATAACAAAAATCCTAGCGTGACCTCTGATATATAGATAGATAGATGGATAGATGGATAGATAGATACTAGCCTAGACATCTAATCAACACTCATTCATTCGGCTTTTTATTTTAAGTATATCTCACACATGATTGTGTATTTTATATAAAAAAATATGATGTCCAATCATAGCAATCTAAAACCTAGTGACAGCCTATTCTGTTGTCTCACGCCAATGTTTGTATTTTGGAGGGAATTCATACTAATATAAATAGACCAGATAGAGCTGGTTATCACATCTTTCAACAATGAGACCAACGCTCAACAGGGTGCTCTTCATTGCGCTGCTGGACGTAGACAAGCCGCCATGAAGGGGCAAATGCAACAAATTGCTTTTTAGAAAAAAAAAAATCACTACAAAATAGATATATTTTTTAAAGTGTTGATTCAACAATCACGTTGACAAATCGCGGCGGCCCTATTGCTCATTGTGAAACAGGTGAAATAGACCGTCTCACAATGATGTGGAACTAGGTCCATTTTTCCATCCGAAATCTAAAATCTGCTCTAAAATCTGCGAGACATCACTTTCCATCAATGTGAACCAATCACAAACAGTGTGATTACTTTTGTCCCTGTGTTTCAATGCATTTGGTTGCGCTCCACAACGAAAAGGCAACAGCCCCAACCCCTCCGCACTACCACTGTGTTTTGCGCACTCCTGTGTAAGGAACAGGTGTAGTGCACTCCAGACGGCCCTACCAACAGACTGAATGCAGATGCGTGAACGGGGTAGAAGACTTATCCCAGAATGCATTTCGTTTTTCCATTCCAACGATGGCCGCCAAGGTGCATAGCACAAATATAATGGAGGGCGTAGTTAAGACCAAACGGACCTTATCGTAGAGGTTGCCGGGGTTACGGCGGTCGTCCTCGTCGCCGCTGTCCTCGGCTGGGGGGCTCTCGCGCTTGGAGTCGTCGCCCAGGTAGTGCTCAAACACGCTGGAGAAGGCCACCGCCGACAGCATGCACACCACGGGGGTCAGAGTCAGCATCAGGCGCACCATTACGCCCGCAAAGTAGACGGCGCTGATGGCGTACAGCGCCACTAGAGGGTGACGGGGAGGCGGGAGTAAGCGAGAGAGAGAGGTAGAATTGGAGAGAACGAGAATAAGAACGGGCGAGAGAGTGCATTAGAATGGGAGAGACGTAGAATGGGAGCGAGAGATGGGTAGAATGGGGGAGAGAGGGAGACAGAGCGCGAGAGAGAGACAGAGGAGAGAGGTAGAATGGGAATGAATGAGGCGGGGGGCAGGGACAGAGGAGATGGTGGATGAGCATTCAACACACATGAAAGAATGTGTAAATTGTGATGGCGGTAATTCTAATTGTATCATTCTTCTAGCAGCTCTTGTCCCAAAGGGACCAGATTGTTAACCCCCCCTCCTCCATCTAACTGAACTACTGCAACTACTCCAACTGAACTACTGTAACTACTCTAACTGAACTACTGTAACTACTGTAACTGAACTACTGTAACTACTCCAACTGAACTACTGTAACTACTCTAACTGAACTACTGTAACTACTCTAACTGAACTACTGTAACTACTCCAACTGAACTACTGTAACTACTCCAACTGAACTACCTACTGTAACTACTCTAACTGAACTACTGTATCAAAGTGAATAATTAGCTTGAGAAATGTGACTAGGCCTACACTTCCCTGTCCTTAGTCAATATTTGCATTTCCAAACTTGATGTCAACTTAGAGGTTGTAGGGCATGATTATGAAAAACGCCACACACATCATTACCAGGGTATTATATGGCTATTATCCATTTTCTCAATATTTCACACGCAGCAGATTGTCAAAGTTTCACATGGATACAGGCAATTTCATTATTTCTCAAATATATATTGAAATGGAGCAAGAACTTGCATTACGTGGACCAATTCATCAATGATAAAGCCAAACTTAAATAGTGCCAATTACATTAGCAAACCTATGACCCGTGAATACGGATTAAAGCCCACAGAGCATATTCAGAGGGAACCACGGCGCTAGAGAAGCACATGAAGGGCGTTCGGGAACACGCCAGACTCATACCAAACACCCGCTCGTCGTTGATGTTCTTGATGCAGAACCAGAGGCCGGCAGGGAACGTGCAGACGAGGATGTGGAGGTCAAAGAAGAAGGAGACCCAGGTGGTGGGCTGGTGCTCCGACACCGACGCTATGATGGGGATGTGGATCTTGGCGTAGCTGGAGAGGAAGGAGGGAGAGAGGGATAGGTCTTTTAGTGTTTCGTTTTTTACGTTATTGCCATGTTGGCAATATTGTTCAGGTAACTTTCATGCCAATAAAGCATTTTGAATTTGAAAAAAAACACATTTCAGTGCGTGAGTGTGAGAGAGAGAGATAACTTCTTAGACAGTGGATTGGAAAGAGTGAAAGAGCACAGACAAGATTGGAAAGGGAGATAAGATATGTTCCATTATATTCACAGTGCATACACACAAACATACAGAGAGGGAGGGGGGCAGCATGAAGAGAACGGAAAGAGGAACGAGGGAGCATGAGAAGTGGAGGCTAGACAGCAGCGTGAGAGCATAATGAGAGCCAGTGTGGAGGATAAAGAGCCGCGGGTGAATCACGTTACACACATAAAGTGCAGCAGCGCCTCGCCACTGTTAAGTATTATGTAAGCGTAGTTTTTCTCTCCTCCAAGAAATTAACGCAAGCCAATTCACCAGAGAAAAGGGATTAACATTCTGTGTAAACACCCAGCCTCTGATCTCTGATCTGTGTGTGTGTGTCTCTGTGTCTCCCCGTCCATGTGTGTGTGTGTGTGTGTGTGTGTGTGCGCGCGCACGCGTTCCCTCGTTCGTTCACAGCGGTCGCTTTGTTGTGCTCAGGCACCAGTGTCATCTTTAATATTTCTCTTTAAAGGCTGATTCTGGAACGTATTCACACACACACACACACACACACACTGGGTGGGAGAGAGGGAGGCGGGAGAGAGATCAACGGCGCCTTAGTATGAAAGAGGAAACTTTACATTGCAAACGGTCTCGGGTGGCAGAACTAAAGAGCAGCTGACAGACTGGGGCGCGAGTGCTGAAAAGTCAGGACTGTAGGAGAGCGTGAGAAGTGCGAGGGAGACGGTGGTGTGTGTGTACGTATGCGCGTGTGTGTGTGAGGTTTGGAATTAATAACCGTCAGTATGTAGCCGCCAGCTTGCCTATTCCGAAAAAGTTCTGCCATATTCTCGATCAAATGAGATCCGACAACCGAGAGACTCTCGCTATGGAGTTTGAGATCATGATTCATTTATCTTGTGATTCCGATAGACATTTTATTTTTCTCCACAGCTTCTCACTTACAACTAAAAGTTGAAGGAATGAAACCAAACACTCCTTGATCTGCAAATGCGGCAGAATCTCTGCCATTTAGTTTAGTCGAACACACCGTCACGATGGAGAGGCACTTATTCCGGATCGCGACTCTGGTGTGAATAAATTGCTGGCCGTCGCCCCACCCGCCCGATATCGCGCGGACGTGCGCTCTCACGGGTGAGTGAACGAGGGAAAAAAAGCCAAGCACTCGCTCACAGTGATGCGTGCGAGCGCAGTCCATTAACCGCTTTAATTGTGCCTCCACCCGGCCCCACCTCCCAGGGACACTGCGTGGGGGCTGACCAGGGCCTCCCGGAGAACGTCTGGTGAACGGGAGGGGGGGGGAAGAGCGAGTGAAGGTCGTTTGGCGTGGCTTACCCAGTGTCCCACAGAGAGTAGAAGCGGCCGCTCCACGGCGCGATGTGACCTACAAGAACAAACACAAATCGATACAGGCACTGTGAGAGAGAGAGAGAACAAGTGAGCAGGGGGTTCTTGATGGTCTGACAATGCTTTGAGTAGAGAACCCGACAATGGCACGCATGCCAGTGTGTGCGTGTGAGATTGAATGACTGATGGGCGGGGAAAAAGAGTGAGGGCCCAGAGCGGGGCTAGACTGATTACAGATAGTGGCTATTGTAACACAGAATACAAAAAAACACCATTGAAAACTGTGTTTGCATTGGTTGGGTGGTAAGAGGTGTGAAATATGAGGCCATTTAAAGGGACCATCTCAGGTCGGAAAGGAAAAGTAATGCAGTTTATATTTGTGTGTGTCCATTTTAAAGTGTGTGTGGACAGACTTCAAACTCATGCCGGCGCGCTGCAAACAATGTCAGAATTATGTATGACAGAAGCTGCCTTGGAAAAACGCCAGCAGATCAGTCTGTTCTGTTTGTAGAGAACACTTTGATATACCCATTGATAATTTATAGTTGGCGTTATATAAGAAAAATATATATCTTTTTTTTTAAAAAGAAAGCAGCCATATTTATCCTTGGCTACATTGGCTCATCTGAAGATAATGGAAGGGGGGGTTAAAAGGATATATATTCTATAGTCGCTAAATGGTGTAAATTGAGGCGCTTGTATGCGTAAAGGAAATGCATCTCAACTGCAAACAAGCCGGCATAGGTAATTTCACTCATGCATGCAAATCCCTTTGCCTTTGATGGGGAATTTCAATTTGCATTTCCGTGCCGTGAACCATTGGCTTGTGGCTCTCGTTGACAAGTTGGGCTCGTAATGCCATGCTCCTTTCACATACTACCTTTGCCGCGACCAGACGCCAAGGCAACTTCATTCAAACCGGTGCATATTTACCGCATTGCCAAGCTACCATTTCTGCTTAGAGTGGCTTTGCCGGGTCGGGATGAGCGGGGATTAAGGCTCTAAATCATTTGAGCTTGATATTTATGGAACACCTGCGAGGCTGGGAACATAGTAAAACAACGAACAAAGTGTATTTATCCAAGCAGGCGATAACTTAAGAAGGTGTGCTGGTGTGCTGATGTACGAGCCAGGAAAGCCAAAGTGTGTGTGCGTCACAGCCATTGCCATGGTAATATTCACAACGTTCTATTTACTGGCATATGTGTAGCACAGCTGTATGTATAGACATACATATACACATAAATATATATATATATATATATATATGGAACCGATTCATCTATAAAAGATTGGATACCTCTGACAGCGCTATATACGCGTGCCGACTGTAAACACAGTTCCCTGTAGAGAGGTGCGCTAATCGCTTGCTAGGCACCTAGACTGGGCGGTCTGTTTTACAACACCAGCTGTGAATTCACAAGAAGACCTGCATTATTTAGTGTCTTCTCAATCATTTAAATTGGAATATATATATATATATATATATATGGCAAAAAATAAGATTCATGCCGTTTATGATTAGGGATTTGGGAGGTAAGTCGCAGTTTCACAAGATGAATAAAACTGTTGTCAAACCATCAACTAGAATTATATTCAGGCCATATAGCCCTGGTCTCCATATAACCTGCTGTAGTTTGATGCAGCACAATATCAGACTGGCGTAGGTAGAGAAACCTAACCTTTCTCTACCCCACGTTACTGCATACATATCTTGAAATTACGATTTGAGGCATTTTCTGACAAAGACTGCAGCATGAAGTGGGTTTGACTACTAATGACAAGAAAATACTCTTGTCACTTCAAATGTAACTCTCTCTCTAAGGGAGCTTGCACACCTCCCTAACAAACACCAATACACAACTTTAGAATATTGTTCAACACCAATTCGACATGTTCGCCAACAAGAAACATCACCCATCAACAGCCAGCAACCAGCCGGATGTTTGTTGGGGCAGTGTGCAAGCACCTTAAACAGTGACGTGTGTATTAGAGTGTGTATTTTTTGCCACCGATACCATTTTAGGATGCAAAAAAATCCGATAGCTGATATCATCTGCCGATATGCATATGTATGTGTATCATATATAACCTATAAATATTTATTTTGCTGTCCAGTCAATGTCCAATACAGTTCCAGGCCTCTGGCCCACTGCAACTACTGCACACATTTAAATAATGTACAAATATAATGAACAAGCAGACAGCGTGCGCGACCCACTCCATTGTTTTCCTATGGAGAAAGCGGCGCAGCAATTTCAGGGAGGGGAGTCACTTCAAAATTGAAATTATTTCAACTTCTATTTCAATAGATTTGCAGTACAGTCCAAAAAGCCAGAATGTTTTAAGCTGTTGCTGATTTTGTGTGTGCCACGTGACCGCGCTGCTATCAAAATATATAGCATATCGCAAGAAACACTCTTTTTGCTCTAACTTGTTGGAAATTATGATCTTTTGTGCTTTATGTGAAACCGGTTCGCTGTGGAGTACTTGGACTATGATGCACGAGGAGTTTGGAGACTTTTCATCATGATTTTATAAACTTTTGGGATTAAGTTAATCGGATACTTCAGATCCGTGGATTTTGAAAAGCGGTAGCGAAGTCTCCTTATGTGAAGAGGACAAAGATGGAATAGCTTTTCACCCGACTTTCACCCGACTTTGAGTAGAGAGTGCGTAGGCCTACATTTAATTTTAGATTGGGCTACGTCAGACCCCAGCAGTGGTAGGCTAAAGGGGAAAAACTGAGCCAGAATCGCCTTCATCTGGCTCAGGATACCTAGGATAAAGTGATCTCAGCTTGTTCAAGTGCAAAATATATCAAAAAGCTATACCTACTAAAAAGAACAGGCTGGCAATTAGGTAATAGACTCCAGTGTGTGTGTGTTTTTTCTTCACATGCTCTTGGATAGTGTTAGTGCTGCGGTGCAATTTCACTGAAACTTGTTCAAACCACCTTTTTAGTTTTATGATCATTTGAAGTACCCCATATGTTCAAAGCCGTGTCTTAATTGGAACTTAAGTGGGTCGTGTTTCCAATAAGAGCGCTCATACAGCCATGCTATAACTTCCAATACTGCTCAACACCTTTATCCATTGCCACCCATTATATTAAACACAGAACAAGACCTAAAATGTAATGCTCCGTGGCTCGTCTGGTGCGTGACCCGCTTTACATTGAAGCTCCGCTGTAACCGAGTCGGACTCGGACTAAGAGTGGATCCGAAAGCCACCGACTTCCTCCACACAGCCAGGGGTGATTCTAGGATGAGGGGGGCCCAGGGTGGACCAAGCACCAGTCAGGGGGGCCCATGGGAAATCAGAAAATTCTATCAGAAATAAATACTGCGTTGAAAATGGACTTACAATACATTGAACACTATTTTTGGGCTCTTGTGCAGTGCCCGAAAATGTGGTATGACATGAAATGTGGTCTCCATTGTGATCCGATGGCGTTGGGCATTTACTGATTGACAGCACTCTAGCTCAATGGCGTTGGGGGGGCACCGGGGGGGGCCTATAAAACGTGTTTTAACCAATTGAACCGTTTCAGAAATAAAATGGGAAAAAACGACGATGTCAACTAAATGTCCACATTACAACAGCCCAATGTTGAAATGTTACATGGTGGGGCTGTAAAGGAGCATGTTGGGCAGCGCCACCATTACATTCTTTGGGGAGAACCCTGATACGTCTTGCAAAGCCGGCAAATTACATTGTTTCTTATGTGCTATTTGACTATCGGCCCTTTATCTGTGGAATTTCCACCGATACTGGTATATTTGTGATAGGTCCGTATCGGCTGATAAAATCGGCTAGTGTGTATGTATGTATGTATGTATGTATGTAATGAATTGTGATGGAGAGCAGGGGGTGCAGACCTGTGTAGGTGAGGTAGATGACGGAGAGGAAGACCACTCCTGCAGCCAGAGACACGCCCAGGAAGAAGAGGGTCTGGAACTCCTGCTTGGTGAGCCGGTCCCGCAGGTACTGCAGGAAGGCATAGGCCTGCAGCAGCACAAACACACCTGGGAGGACACACAGCGAAGTAAATGTAAATAGTGAAAATATAGATGCATTCAGTACATTTGGAGGTGAATAAGCATGGTTTCTCTCCCCTCCCCTATGCCATTAGCATTGCTCCTTCTCCCTGCTCTCGCCTCATTCCCAGTCCATCCACCTGGCCGCTCCCCATCTAAATTGGTCAGGATAATTGAGAGCAATGAGAGGAGAGGCTCATTGTTTTCACCAGCCTCCTCCTCCTCATTCCACCACCGTCCCTGTGGGGCCCCCAGACATTAATGTGCCAGGGGCCGTAAATGTCAGTTTCCAAGGCCAGGGCGCTGTCTATTTCCTGGAGAGCTGCCAAAGTGCTAACGCTCACTATCACTCCATGCTGCCAACTCTGCCAATCTACCTGCCTGTCTGTCTGCCAATCTACCTGCCTGTCTGCCAATCCACCTGCCCGTCTGTCTGCCGATCTACCTGCCTGCCTGTCTGTCTGCCGAGCTACCTGCCTGAGATGGTGTCTCTGTGGCTCTGAGACACACATACAGTAGTTCTCTTTGCACTGTGTCCCCAGCCCTCCTCCCAACAACACTGTTGCCAGATGTCTGCCAACAGCTGCTACCCACAGTAACCAAAACACACAACCAGGCGGAGTTCATACAAGAAAATAAAAAAACGGTTCGGTATGATACAGTACGGTGGCGTCACCATGCGGTTTTTACAAAATAAATGCCTACACTTAATTTGATTAATTTAATTTGTATTTAGACTTTCCATGTATTATTAGAACAGTAAACAACAGGGATAACTTGGCTTCCAGCACCACATGGAAACATAAAAACAGTAATTCCTGCTTTATAACATAACATTTAAACACAACTTGAACAAGGAATGCCTAGATCAGCAGCATGTGGCAAACTTAAGTCACACAGCATGACTATGTCTATCAGCATGAAATCAAAGTGGGACTGGGCTTTTCGTCTCCCGGGCTGCTGTAATCAAACGCGCAGTAAGACGACTCTCTGTAACTCTAGACGTCCAACTGTTAGCGCAAGAGAAGGCTTTTCTGATGACATGTCAACGTGTTGTTTTGTTGTATAAGGCAGGTAGAACTGTCTGGGAAGTAATAGTGTATCGTGGGTCAAACACTTTAAACATGTTCTTGAACCCCGTATTCTCTACCACAGAGAAGGGTCTCATATCTGCCGCCATCGCTGCGGTGATGTCTTTGGACGCCGTCGCCTGAAGGCTGCGGGGAAGAGTTGTTACGGTTTGGTCGCCGTTTCATTTGTGTCGAATAGTCCCGCCGATTGTCACGTCGACGCGTTCACTTGAGATGCGTTTGGACACCGTGCGCGACCCGCTCCACTGAGAAAGCGCTGCGGCAATTTCAGGTAGGGGCGGGGCCGTGCGCCCGGGAGGGGTCTCGCTTCGAGGTTGAAATTATTTTCAACAAGCCCGAATGTTTTGAGCCGTAGCTGATTGTGTGAGTTTGAAACTCGCCATGCTTGAGAACACAGCAGCCGACGCGCGCGGTGTTCGACTGCATATCAAGTGAACACGTGCCTCAGATCTGCGTGCATCACTTCACTTTGTGTTTAGATTTTACCCTTGTTAATTCCGGTATAGACGCCATCGGTTGTCATTTATTTTTATTTGTTTTACTCGACAATAAACAACTGATTAATCTGTCTGTGGGTTTACGGTGCGTACTGATCCGTGCACCGTGGCCCCCGCACTGCACGGTTCAATACGAATACATGCACCGCTTCACCCCTAGTATCCACAGATGGAGAGAGGCAGAGAGAGAGATGAAGGTATAGGCAGCGAGATGGATAACTGGAGAGAAAGAGGGATGGTGTACACAGAGAGGGATTGAGGTACACAGAGAGAAAGAGGGATAGAAAGAAATAGAGATAGATTGTCAACGTCTGGTACCCAAGCCAGCGGTATTCAGACACATGCTGTGATCCAGAGGCGCTACTCCAATGTACCTGCTCATGAACACACATCAGACACAAAACACACACACACACACACACTCTGCCGTGCTGGCAGTGAGCAGATGGGCCTGCACTCGAGACGGAAACTGAACAAGCTTTCATGAACCTGATCAAGTAAACAACTCTCCTCTCCCGCTGTCCGTGATTTAGACACATACCTTCCTTCACCCTACATTTTTGCTCCTCATGATGTATCCGGGGAGAGGCGTGCAGAGGTCTGCCCTTTCCCCAAGACATTGATTGATAGTCCTAACTCACCAAAACCGGTCTTCATCCACTCCTGTCTCTGCAGGGATAGGGGGCGGTTGTACCTACGTACCGCACTACCTGCCGCCCACCGTCCAAAAGCGAAAGCGAAACCGATGTGTGAAAGAAGAGGCGGCTGGGCCAAGACCCGATCCTGTATTTCCACCTACTGGTGACTCACACCAGTAGTTAGGAGACTCATGGCCCCCGGATTCACCGGTCACCCGAAAAGTACCACTTTATCAACGAGAGCTCGTGACTCTGCAAAACACACGGCAGTCACCGGACAAATTGCTACATCCCGGCGTTGAGTCCCATTAGACGACATCAAACTAAAAAATAAATTCAATAAAACACAGGAGTTGGCCATGAATTGCATGAGCGGAATCATTGGATTTAAAAGGGAATGAGCAAAGAAACATCACAACACGACAACCGCTTTTTAAAGAGAAGCAACACTTCTCTTTAAAGGCCACGGTGTTGAAATACTAGTCATTAAAAAAAAACCCACACAATCAAAGCCTACCTGCCGCAGCCATGTGTTCGCTGGTCCTGATTGGCTGGAAGCCCACGAAAGGGATCTGCATCGACAGCACCAGGCCAATGATGTAGAACGTACTATACGCTGTGAGGGGAGAAGAAGCAGGAAACAGTGTTAGAAACTAAATGGGAGTTTGGAGTTGAACACAAAAACAGAAGACATTAGAGAAGAACAAAACAAAACACAATTACATTAGCTGGCTTCTCGTTTTATTGCCCATAGGGAAAATTGGCTCTGTGGATGTATTTAAAAGCCATTTATATCCCTCCATGTCCCCCAAACGTGGAAGTTCAGCAGGAGTAAACACAGAACACCGTATCTAACGTTGTTTACAGGGAAAACGGCGGCTGGTG